>JACCIC010000010.1:4505000-4640000 GCA_018907035.1 Sycobia sp. Sy_11 | reverse complement strand
TCGAAATTTGAGCCGAGTCGACGTCATTTGCGGGAAGTTTCACTTTATTGGTTCAATTTGAAGAAATCTGCTGCCGAGACGCATCGATTGCTTCAGGAGACTTATGGAGAAGGTTGTGTCGATGATTCAAGTGTTCGCGGATGGTTTCGACGCTTCAAAAGCGGTGATTTCGACGTGGAAGACAAGGAGCGTTCCGGGCGGCCGCAAATCTTGGAAGATCGAGAATTGGCGACTTTGCTTGATGAAGATTCTTGTCAAACGCAAGAAGAACTTGCTGAAGCATTGGCAGTTGACCGAACAACCATTTCCAAGCGTTTGAAAGCCATGGGAATGATCCAAAAGCAAGGAAATTGGGTGCCGTACGAATTGAAGCTGAGAGACGTCGAACGGCGTTTTTTCACTTGCGAACAGCTGCTTCAGCGACATAAAAGAAAGGGTTTTCTGCATCGTATCGTGACTGGCGATGAAAAGTGGATACGTTACGATAATCCGAAGCGAAGAAAATCATGGGGACTACCCGGCCATGCATCATCATCGCCGGCCAAGCCAAATATTCATGGCGCCAAGCTCATGCTCTGTATATGGTGGGACCAGCTAGGTGTGGTTTACTATGAGGTTCTGAAACCGAATGAAAGGATCACAGGCGAGGTCTATCGACGACAATTGATGCGTTTGAGCCGCGCACTGCGAGAAAAACGGCCACAATACTCCGACAGGCACGACAAAGTTATTTTGCAACATGACAATGTTCGCCCACATGTTGCACCGCCGGTGAAAACATACTTAGAAACGCTCAAATGGGAAGTTCTACCCCACCCGCCGTATAGTCCAGACGTTGCTCCGTCTGATTACCATCTCTTCAGATCGATGACGCATGGCCTGGCTGACCAGCACTTCCATTCCTACGAGGAAGCCAAAAAATGGGTGGATGACTGGATAGAGGCCAAACCGGTCGAATTTTTTCGCAACGGGATTCGTATGTTGCCAGAAAGATGGGAAAAAGTTGTAGCTAGCGATGGCCAATACTTTCAATAATTCATTTGTAACCATTTTTTCACAATAAAGGCTCAAAATTTGAAAAAAAAACGGGAAAGACTTATTCACATACCTGATACTTTTTATATATATACTTTTTATATTTCCGTTTTTTTAATTAAATACCGTGAATATTTTCGTAGTGATGTTAACTGAAATTAAAGCAAAATGTTGGTATGCGCATAGCATATTTTTTAAATAGGCGATGGATATTCCCTTTTTATACAGAAGTGACGATATATTTTATTCTTTTATACATAGTTTCGAGGTTGATGGTAAAGAACCCTATTTTGCCATTATTTCTTTTGTTCGAACTAAAAAAAACATAGTCTCTTGTCACATTTCTGAAGTTAATAGAATGTATAAAAATAATTTGTCGTCACAAACTATATTCAGTGTGGTTTGGCATACAGAACCATTTTATAAGAGAAGAAGAGAGAGAGAGAGAGAGAGAGAGAGAGAGAGAGAGAGAGAGAGAGAAAGCATTTTGCATTTTTCAGGTGAGAAAAATTCAAACATTTACAAAAATCAAAAGATATCCATAAGGTATGAGAGTAATGTCAGATTAAACTGAAGAACAAAAAAGGTAATACCGACAACGTCACACCTCCTTTTGGATACGTATCCCAAGTTGAATATGAACATTCGTTTGAGCTGGCCTGGTATTAATACTTTCAGCAGACTACTTTGAATTGATGTTCGTGATTCAAACCGCTGGTGAAACTGACCACTAGAACGGTTAACTTATTTATTGTTAAAAGTAAAATGATTTTCAAGAACAAACATAGCCTATGTCCTTTCCAAGATAATATAGAATCTATATGTCAAATTTTTAGAATAATCGGTTCAGTAGTTTTTTCGGTTATCGTGTACAAAGAAAAATACGCTTTGTCTTTATAAATTAGTATATATATATATATATATATATGATATGATATGATATGATATGATATATTTAACTATAACAATTTAATCAATATGATTATAAGAAAATCTATGTTCAGCTTCAAAAATTAACTTCACCTAGTTGTGCAGTTTGCCAAATCCATCAGATTTGAAAAATCTTGAAATTGCAATCTTAAAATCCATTTCGAATGGTAGAAAAAGTTATTGGAGTCACCAGTTTAATACAATTGAAAGCAACATTTAAAAACGAAATGTCATTTTTTGAAAAGTTGCACTTTTTTAAAATAAAATTTTGAATTACACCCTGTACTGCCAAAACCCATCGGATAATTTTAAAACACCAAAGAAATAAGTTTGTTTCAGATTCGAAATAAAAGAACTACAATATTGATCAAACTAATGTAGTAGAAAATTGAATTTATATAAAGAAAAGTCTAAATTCATATAGAAGTAGTAAAATCGCTGATGGAATTAATGGCCAAAATAAATTTATCAATTTTTCTAATTATAAATTAACATTAAAATTTGAATTTGAAATTTCGAAATTTCGTCATGATTTAAATAGGTTAAATAAATAATAGTTTTAAGGAGGTTGTACTTGTTGACGTATCAAAGACGGGCCCCAATAGAAATTAACTTCAATTTATTTGCTTAAATAATTAATAATTCACAAATGTATATTAGTAAAAAAAACAAAATTTATATTGTATACCACTTCTAACAATTTATATTGAAATTTACATTTTTCGTTATATGAAATGGTATATATAGATATATAATTTAAATAATTTAAATTATTTTTTAAAATTAATTTTTTTAAATAAAAATCGATAAGACTACAACTTTACATATATACTGAAAACCCCTTATAATATTAAAATAATTTGATTTATGTTTGACAATTCAATAAGCAATGGAAAAATCTGAAAATTGTAGACTAAACCCTTTTCAAAAATTATTTGGTTATTTTGATGCTTTTATTTGAACATTCTGTACAATTTTCTTCTTGCATAGAAACAAATATCAATTTATTCTTATAATTTGTTTTCACAAATTATTTTTAGTATGATTTGCCATACAACCATCTTATAAAAGAAGACAGAGAGAGAGAGAGAGAAAGCATTTTTCATGTGAGAAAAATTCAAAAATATATAAAAATCAAAAGATATCCATAAGGTGTGAGAGTACTCTCAGATTAACCTGAAAAACAAAAAAAGTATATACTGACTAACGTCACTCCTTCTTTGGGATACGAATCCCATAGTTGGATATGAACATTCAGTTGAGCTGGCTTGATATTAATACTTTAAGCCGACTACATTGAGTTGATGCTCGTGATTTAAGACGCCCCCTAGTGGCCGCTGGTCGAACTAACCACTAAAACTGTTAACTTATTTTATTGTTAAAAGTAAAATGATTTTCAAGAAAAAACATAGCCTATGTCCTTCCCAAGATAATATAGAATCTATATGTCAAATTTCAGAACAATCGGTTCAGTAGTTTTTTCGGTTATCGCGTACAAACCAAAACACGCTTTGTCTTTATAAATTAGATATGATATGATATGATATGATATGATATGATATGATATGATATAAATGAATTTGATTTAGACAATTTAAAGAAATACTTTTTATATTAAGAATGTTTTTTTTAATTAAAAAATATCATTTCAACTAAATCAGTTGGTACATTTAAATATACATTTTTTATAATGAAGAACAGTTGTTAATATAAAAAAAAATTCTTTCTTTCAATTTGAAGAAACCTATTTATTTAAAATTATCAATTTTTGTTTTAGTGCACTTAACAGTACAAAAAATATTTCAAATAGTTGTAGATCTTATGAAAATATATTTTTATACTATGTGTTGAATATCCACAATCAGAATTTCTCGAAAAAAAATGCATTCGATATATCGGTATTTCATATAAACGTAGAATTGCTCAGGGAAAACGAAACTGTTGAACTTTTCTCGAAAAATATATAGCTTGCACCAAAAAATGATATAGAATAAAAAATATTTTCATGGGCTGTATGAGTTTTGTTTCCAACAATTTATTTTCTAAGATAAAATAAACAAACCATGATTTTCATGGAGTGTTCATGGATTTGGGTGGAGGACAAACAAGTATTGATAAAGGAAAGAATCTACTGACCCTGAAATTAAATTATTAGATATGAAATTGAGGAAAGATAAAAATATAGAATAATAATTCTAACAGTGATATATCTGAAGAAAAAAAATGAAACAGATAGTAATGATGACAAAGATGATTAAATGGGAAAAAGTAGAAACGAGCAAACGCAATATCAAGAAGATGATAGTATATAGATAATATAGAATAATAGAAATTAATAAGAGATACCATAGAAGGTAATAGAAATTAAGATAGAAATAATAGAAATAAATAAGATAATAGTATATATATAACTATAATAAATAATAGAAGATAATTAGAAATAATAGAAATAAAATAGATAATAAGAAATAATAGAAGATGTAGAAATAATAAAAATAAATAAGATAATAGTATATATAACTATAATAGATATAATAGAAATAACAGGTGATGGAAGGGCAATGAGGAACTAGTGTCATGAATAAGTTAAATAGTCAAGTGGAGTGATGCGAGTGAAAATTTATGTAAACGTAGGTTAAGTGATGCGAATGAGAATTTATGTGAATGCGGTTAATAGTACAGCAGATCTAATAATATCCTCTTAAAATTCTTATTAAGTATTCAAATCGTAAGACATAGAATCAGTAAAATATTAATTTATTATCTAGATTTCCAGTGTGATTGAAAAAAAAGAAAGGAAAATTTTGTTTTGCATTTAAATAATATTAATTTTTAGGATGGCTATGGTGTACCTTTACGCATGTTAAAGTAATTTAATATCGAGTTCTTGATTACAAGCCCAATTGATAATTCTTTGATGGATTAACAAACCAAAGTATTTAGTTATCCTAAAATAGCATACAAACTAATTAAATCATCCCACAGTACATAACTAAGATATGTCAAATTGATAAATAAATTTTCTTTTTCACAATCATATCGAAGTTAGTTCATCATTCGAATTCCATTTTATCACCAGTAACGAAACCATCACAAGTCATAATCATAATTAACAGTCATTATTTACAGTAAATCATTAAAAACTTATTGTTAAATGAAAAAACGAATTTTATTTCTAAAACCATGATTACGTTTACAATATTCTTTGGAATTCACACTGATGCACCTTCGGTTCATTCCTAGGAAATCTCTGCGCTACGGACTTTTGAACTCGAATTTTTTTTGTTTTGTATGAATCTTAAATGAACATAATTACGGAGAGCAGTACTCCTATCTATATGCGTAAAATGTGAATAAAAGCGATATTCACATAAATTGAGATACTTGAGCTATATAAATTTGACATAATTGGTATCATACTCGTGCTGTGAAGAGGAAAAATATCAAGACAAATTCAAACATTATTAATCTTTATGAAGTTTAATAAAATTTTTTTTTTACTGAATAATACGAGAACCTTGTATTTAATATTTTTAATATCTCAAAATTTTTTTTTATTTATTGACATTAAATTTTAAATTGATATTCTATTTCATCCGAACTTGGTTTATCTAAAAGAAAAATTTTTATTTGTCTTGGTATAGGCCTTCTGTAAGTTTTTTACAAGTTAGTGAACTATTGTTAATTTTAGGCCGAAACTTATTATCATTGTTACGCGCGAGGGCCGTGTTCGACGCGTCACGACCGCGATCGGCCGTCGTCGGCCGCCGCCGTGCCTCACCCCCCTTATCCCATTCTTCTTCCCTGCGAGAAGCCAGACGCGCGGGACTCCGCTGTCGGCCACCGAACAAGCCGGTCATCGAAAAGAGAGAGATAGAGAGAGGACGAGAGGTGCAAGAGTTGTGGAGACCGGAGAGAGAAGTGATACGAAGGAAAGGCAGCGGATGAAATTGAGAAAGGAACGGAGAAAGTGAGTTGTGGGAGTGGTTGGTTGGAGTAAGGAGAAGCAGCGAGACGGAGAGCGAGGTCGGAAGCAGTACGTGTGTCGTAAGTACGGAGGAGTGAGCTGGAGAGAGAGAGGGAAAGGACGACAGCAGGAGGATCCAAGAGGACAGCAGGGTGGAGAGGCGCCGAGTGGAGACGGGGAGAGTTGGAAGAAACGAAGGAAAGGAAGAAGAATCGAGAAAGGGGGCCACGTGACTGCCGAGGACCTCCGACCGTTACAACGTGAGTAATCCCCAAGGCTACAGCGGGCCCCGACCGTCAGCGAGTCCCCGCGCGTACACGACAGCCGGAATCTACTCCCTTCCCTCCCCTTTCCCCGGGTCCGGCGAGCGTGCCGGGTGGCGGATCGTGGTCGGGACGCGGTGGGTACGTGGACCCGGAGTGAAATAGGCGCGCAGTCGGGAGAGTGCATCAAGTTTAAACTGTAATGGTTGACTAGATTCTTTTACTTGAATAAATCCCGTGTACCATGAAGGATTGTCGCATCGCAAGAAAATAAATTTTTTTTCCCTGCCTTTCCCTTTCCCGAAATCTCTTTCTTTTTTCAGACTAGCGAAACCCCCTCTAAAGGTGGATTAATAAGGAATAATAAGGAATTAAATTAAATTTAAAATTAATTTTTTTTCTGCCTCGAATTCGTCGCATCACAATATATATATATATATATATATTAACAATTATAACTGTATAAAATATTTCGATAGTTTCACGTTTAAGTTTTTATAATTTTTTGTAACAGTACATTCTTACAGTAAGCTCGCTACAATCTAAATGTCGCGGATATTTTATGATCATGCAGCCTTGCTCCAAGGCTGCTGCGATCATGCGGAAATCTAAATTCGTGCACGCAGCAAGTACTTTACGATAAAAATTGCTATGGAGTACCATAACGGACATTGTGAACGAACTTCCGAATAACGAGCATAACCGATTTATCGATTTTTTTAAACGCTGATTAAAAGTATTGTAGTAGCGATTGATAGAAAAATGTTCATGTCAAAAACTATAAATAGTCTTTCGAATATAGCTCGGGCTATAAAATTTAAATATATAAAATTTATATATATAAAATTTACAAAAACTATTTTAAAAAATCGTACATCTGGTTAAAATATATATTTTTATTTGATTCAACTATTCTCTTCTATCAGTATTTTTTGACAAAAATGTATACGAAGGTATCTGTATTGAGTATATGCGGGAAATCATTCAGGTGACTCCGAGACGGCATTGTTAAACTTTTATCCAGACATATTGTTTACAGAGAACAACAAATATGTATTCTAATGAGCTCTATGATTTTGGTTTTAAATATGTTGCAACTTTTTTCTTTTGTAAGAAACATTATGATCTTTATAGAATTTTCGTAGATTTAGGAATAAATATTCAATTGCTGTCTAAATCTGTTACGAGATTCATAATTACCTTCCCAAAAATCATAAATTTTCCGAAAAATAGGGCAGAGAACTATCTCGGGACTAACTGAATACAGCCACACCACTGACAATGTTTCAGTGGGCCCTGAGGCAGGATTCTTGGCTTTTTTTGCAGAAATATTATCACAGGTAAAATTATCTATAGGTAATATATTTTTATACATAGAGTATTGTTTACAAAGAAAGTATTTCACTATCTGATATGTCGATTACGTTAATATTTTGGGCGAAGCCCAGACGGGAATGCCAGTATTATATTATAAAGACTGTAACAACAGCCAAAATTCGCTGCATGAAAACACAATTACTTTAAATATTACATTAAATAAACGTTTATTTAATGATTAGAAAATATATATTTATTATTCGAAACAAATAGATACTTATTGAAAATAAATATGTGAAAAGTCAAAAATTAGCGTAGTGAAAATTTGAAGGATTCTTAACATTAATTTGAGCCAAAGAAATCAGTTAATTATTGGTTTCGTTTGCCGGGGATCCACTGCTGATGCCTACTTTTGATAAACGCTAGAAACTTACTTATGCACCCAGTATTAGATTTGCAATGTTATTTTATTAAGTTTTACGTGTTACTTTTATTTTGTATTACGAATTTCCTATTTTCTCTTTTCGCTTGTAATATTAATAAAGTCAATATAGTAATAAATCAAATCTTAAATTATTCACAACAGGTTATGGGTCCAGAAATAATGTAATAGAAGTACACACAGTAACCCAACAAAGTGCCAGACAGTTTTATCGTTAAACACTGATTTGAACAGAAGAAAAATAAGATTATTTTATCGCAATGGCAGGTAATACTCGATTTAACCCTTTAAGACCTATCGCTAACACAGCATAGTTAGACCCAAAGTAACCACGTCATCGATTGCTCTAGCAAAAAATAAAATACCCGTGTTTTACTATTTGACGAGATGATTATTTATTGCAAAATTATTTAAGCAAATTACCAACAAATTGTTAGTTTCAAAAAACTAATAACACCCATCGATTCTGCGGAAAAAAATAAGATACTGCTCAGCAGCTACTCTATAAATGCTCTTTTGCATTTTCTGAACACAAGTATTTTACGCATGTTTCACAAAATTTTTGAGTTCTTACCTTGCAATTTTTTTCAGAACATTTTTTAGTTAACCAATTTTCATTTTATGAGAGACTGTCAATGTTTCTATTGTAAGTGTCATACTTTCTCGTCTTTTTGCATCTAGACATATTGACAATTAGCTATTCAAAAAGTTGGATAATAAAGTAAAAAAATTCATTTTCGTTGCTTATTCAAATGAATCAAACGCTTATCGCTTTCTCGATATTAAGATAAATGAAATTAAGATAAGTCAAGGTGTGAATTTTATTGATATTTTGACAAAACACGATATACCACAGTGCGAAATATAATTCTCGAAATGCAGAACGTGTGATTCAAACAGATCGGCGATTCTCAGAAGAGTCAAAGCAAGCAATTCTAGTTAGACGATAGACAGAAATGAAGATAGTTCAGATCCCCGAGGATTATATTTTGGTAAACAAGCAGCGACGACGAAAGTGATTAGACACTGTTTGCCCTTATACCTGATGTAGTCCCAACATCGGTCAGGCACGCCAAAAGGTCAAATAGAAACGTGACACCTAAGAGATAAACCGCTTTAGCAAAGGTAACTATAGAAGAGTCGTATCTACGAATAGCGAGGGAGGCTTTATCAAGAATGATAATTTACATTATAATAAGTTGGACAAGAGCCATGGGTGAAGAGATCGAATCTCAACGATCAAATCACAAATGGAAATTTTTTAAAAATTTTAACGGCATTTTTTGCATCTAAAAGACAACTTATATTTACAGTACACTAACTCGATTTAGTATTCGGTGTGCAATATCAAACAGCAAAAAAGGTCGGTAATTGATCGGATTGATGCCGATTATTTAGCAGTGTACACAAAACCAGACGTTGCTGAAAGCGTGACAATTTTGAGTCCGTACAATAAGGCGCTCACAAAAACTGATTGAAATGAGACAAAGGAGATCACCAGGTATTTCAAAGGTACAGCAGATTACGAACTACGCTTAAAACAGAAAAACGCAGATTCGAAATTAATTGGCTATGCAGACGCTGACTGAGCGGAGAATAGATCTGACAGGAACTCTAACAGCGGCTACTTATTTCTGTTTTATGGCTCGCCAATACGCTGATCTTATCGAAGACAGACCTGCGTTGTAGATTCATTTCATTTCACTCGCAAAGGATTGTGAATTCTTTATCTGATCGAAGATTTTGAGCGAAAGACGCATGTTACAACTATTTTAAAACTGCGATTATTTATGAAGATAATCAGAGCCGTTTAAAGCTGGTGGAAAATGGAAAAATGAACAATGGAAGCAAGCGCATCGATATTAAGTATTATTTCATTAGAGATATCAAGAAAAAGCTTATTATAGATTATAAGTATTACCCTACAGATTAAATGATTGCCAACATATTATGAAAGTTATTGGAAAAAGTGAAATTGAAAGACTTGGCCAAAAAATACAGATTACTAGGTTAATAAATTATTTTAAGTGTGCATCGTTGAGGAAGAATGTAAGAATATTGCAATAACGTACATACCAATAACTTTTATATTTATGCAGAATGGAGAGCGTTAAATCTGGAAATATACGAAAGACCCATTTTTTATTGTCCCTGTCCTCCTCTCTCAAGCGGCCCAAAGAAACCAGCACATTTGAGAATCTAGACACCCAGTCCTCCAATAGACGATACGTCAGTCAGTTACAGTATTCTATAGAGTTCGCACATGTTTGTATTCATTTCTTTTACTTAAAGTGTTTAAATATATGTATTAGATTTGCAACATTATTTTATTTTTGCATTACATGCTATTTTTTTTTTAATATTAATAATTTCATTTTTTTTTGCTTTAATTAAATAAATTAATAAAATCAATTGTAACGAGCACCAATGTATACGTTGATGATGTTTTAGTAGAGTAATTGTAATTTAGTAGAGTATTGTAATATACGAGGTGTGTTCAACAAGTAACAAGAATTTTTAAATTTCGCGGGTTTGGAGAGTTCGCCTGTATAAAAATTTTTTTATTATATTGGTACGCATGCCCCTGAAATACAATAAAATTTTCAGCCATATTCATTGCTTACTTTTTAAGTGACAGCCGCTAACGTTAGACGTGTTTTTTGAGCTCAACGATTTTCGTTTATGAAAAAAAATGAAGCAAACTTGTTCGTGCGCACAAGTAGACCGAATCGAAATGTTGTGATATAGCTATCACTGTATACATTTGTCACATCTACCGGGCAATCACATAATTCAGATACGCTATTCATGACAATTTTATGTATTATATTTAATATTTCTTATATTATTTCTCATAATATAACTTCGTTTCGGTCGAATAATTAATAGTTAGCGGGTGTACACTAGGATTAAATAAATTAAAATCGTTAGATAATTATATATTTATATATAGTTATTTTCAAATTAATAAATAATTATTAATTGATCTTAAAGTTGCAAATATTTTTTTTAGTTATTAAATAATAATCATTTCCACACTAATTTCTTGATTCCCTATATAAAAAATATATAATTCAATTATTAATATTTAAAGTGATTATCGAACCTTGCCGCCTTCGCGGTATCTTTAGTTAACAAAGATAATGTTATTTTATAAATAATTTATTAATAAAATATTGCATTAAATTAAATTGAGATTTTTGTAAAATAAACTGTCATAGATAAAACTAAAGGGTCAAGTAGTAAGAATAAATTTCTCACTTAGAGAATTAATAGAAGACGAAGGGATATAGATTTTGCAACATATATAGGTTATCTTATCCAATACATATTAATAATTAATACTAATGGGAAAAAAGGAGGAGAAAAGGGTGAGAGAGAGAGAGAGAGAGAGAGAGAGAGAGAGAGAGAGAGGAGAATAAAATCTAATATAATAGAGAAAAAATTTGAAATTATTGTTGTAAAAGCAAACTGGTGCATCTGAGCTCTAAAAATCTTCTAGTAAATAAAAAAGTTATTTTGGTGTTCCAGTAGCAATATAATTTCTTATTTTTGTTTTATTCGTTTTGAATAAAATTTATGTTGCAATACCATTATCCTCTTTTGATATTAACTCGGGAGAGTTTGTATTATACCGGGAAGAGGGTTTTGGAGATCAATTATTTCTCAGATCTCAGAGATCTATTATTATCTCTAAAATAGTTTTTTTAAAAAACTTTTATTCTGTAAAATTTTTTATACATAATCAACCATGGCATTAATAAAACGTTAACCTTGTATCATGAGCAAAAAATTGTTTTTCAAAAAATAGATGTTTCATTTTTATTGATTTTAGACTTTTTTTTATTATACTATTTAAAATATTTTAATAATTTATTATTTAAATCTCATTTAAATATTCATCTCATAAATGTTATCTGTCAAAAAATCAACAAATATAAATAGCAGAGACATAATATATCATACTTACTTGATAAGTATTTCTAGGACTTTGATTGTGATCAGGAAATGGAATAATAGAGGCACATACTCCTAAAATCATGGCAGGGTGAATCTCACAATGTGTGTAAGTTGTACAATATGCATATTCCTTTTCTTGTCTTAAATCATCAGGTGACATTGCTATCATTACAGTTTCCTCTTCAAGTGTATCAATGTATTCCACTACTCCACTAGCAACTAGTTCTTGCCATCTATTTATGAAAGATAGATAAAAAAATTTTAGTAAAAAAAATATGAATACAATTTGTTTTAGCTTAGCGTTTTTTACCCATCATTGTTGTAGTCTCGATCTTTAAGCAAATCAATGTGACGTTTCTTTAATAGCAATTGCTGGTTTTCAACAATTAATAATGGCCTACTAATTCTACCAGCATCTGTATAAATTCTGATTTCACGATCTCTAATATCTCTGATCATAGATACTTCTGATACAATTATATCCATTTGTCTTCTTAATTTCCTGAGAGTAGCCATTAGTTGATCAGGGTCTCTATGTATACCTACCCAACACCCATTAACAAAAATTTTCGTAGCATCAGCAATTGCACTAGGTGCTATTTCTTCTAAATTTTCCATGGACCACTCTTCCAAAAATTCAAGTATAGGTGAGGGTTGTGAGCCAACACTAATATAGGCCATAAGAGCTAAATTCTTTACTAATCCAACAGCAGCACCTTCAGGAGTTTCAGCAGGACACAACATACCCCAAAGAGTGTTGTGCAATTGGCGAGGCTTAGCTAATTTACCATCTCTACCAATAGGAGAATTAACTCGCCTTAAATGAGATAATGTAGAAGCAAAAGTCAGTCTGTTCAAAACTTGAGATACTCCAGCTCTAGCCAAATGTGCTTTTTTTTGGTCTCCCCAATTTCCAGTAGCTAACGAATATCTTAAACCATCTGTTATAATTTTTGTTTTAATAGCAAGTTCTAGATTAAAATCTTTTCCTCTGTCTATGAACTTCTGAGCATACATCCGTACCTCTTTCATAAGATTTTTAAATAACGCACGGAATAAAAAAGCTAATAAAGGTCCAGCCAAATCAAGACGTTTATTTCCATAATGATCTCTGTCATCCAATTCTCTACGTCCTAGTGAAGCAGATAACAGTCTATGTACCATATAACCAAGAAAATAAGCTTTCTTGGTTTCACAAAAATCACTAATGCCAACATGTGGCAACATTTCCTTTTGTAAAATTTCTTTAGCATATTTAACTCGTTTATCTTTAGTTACTCCAGGTCTTGCACCCCTAGTTCCAATAAAGTTTAATGCAACATTTTGTTCTTGAATAACAAAAGCTTCATCCAACGACGGTTTTACCATTTCCATCATTTCTGGATCATCAAAATCATATATAATATGTTCTAAAATGTCCCTATCAGCTACAAAGCCAAGAGCTCGAAATACAATCATAATAGGAATTTCTTGCTTAATGTAAGGAAGAACAGCAACAATTCTTTGACCAATAGCTGATTTTTTGATATTCTAGAGATAGCATATTAGAAAAATTTGATATAATCATTAAAACTTAAATTTTCACTTAATAATAAATAAAATTTCATTTTCATACTCACTGCACCACTTTTTGCCATCATGTTAATCCATAGAGTTGAAGTAGGTCGAGAGCTATGTTCTAAACATGATCTTATTTCACATTTATAAGCATATTTACCATCTTTCATACTAAAAACATATACAGTATTAGTGGCCATTTTTTCTTGAGCAATTAGAACCTGTAAAAATTTTATGACATTATTATATTATAATAGGAAACAGAGTTATTATACACACACACACATATATATATATATATATATATATATATATATATATATATATATATATATTACCTTTTCTGAGCCATTAATTATAAAATACCCACCAGGGTCTAATGGACACTCATTCAATTCTGTTAAATCACGATCTGATAATCCAGCTAATAAACAGTACTTTGATCTTAACATAATTGGAATTTTCCCAATAAATGTCTTCTGATGTTGTGTTTCTATAGTAATAAAAATAATATTATAATATAGAATATTCAATCATTTTCAGAACTTTTTCAAATATAAATATATACTAACCAACTGGTTCTTCATTTTCTTTAATAATAGTCTTTGTAATATCAACATAAAGTGGAGCAGAATAAGTTAAGTTTCTAAGTCTTGCTTCATTAGGCATCATAGGTGATGGTGCCCCATCTTTTTCCCAATGTGTAGGTTTAGATAAATAAATCTGCTCAAACTTTACTAAATGCCTAACAGGATTCTCAATTTCACCAGTAGTGTGTTGAGCTTCTGCTTGCAAATCTATTTGTGGTGAATCTTCCACAATACGCTGTACTGACATTTCAATAAATTCATCAAAACTATCGAGCTGCTGTCTTACTAAACCCTTCTCATCAAAATACGCATTGATAACAATCCAACAGGCCTCTTGCCATAACTTGGATGAGATTTCTTCGCCATTTTCATCATCATATTGATCTAAACATAAACAAAGGTATAATTTATTTTAATTTAATTTATGATAATATATATATTTTGGTGAATTAGAAATTCTTTTAAACCTTCTTCACGATACATTATTTTTTCAGAGGAAATTATTATCGGCTTCTCTTTTTTTTTTTGTTAAATTAAGATTATTATTTTCGTAAAATTATATAAAAAATTAAGATCAATAAAGATAAACTTTCATAGGTACGTATCGGCATTAGACCATACCAGAGATAATAAGGGGAGATCGCCGACGCTTATGGGCCAGACTGCAGTAAAAATTTTCGACTGAAAACGAGGGCCTCTGACGGCGAAAGTGAGGTACTGGCCGTTTCGTGCGATATTCCAGATGTTGTTTTACGAGCTCGTGCGATGGTGCGATCGAGGGGGGAGACAACAGTCTTCGGCGCGTGCAGAGGGAAAGCTTATCGAGACAACGGGGGGGTGCAATAAATGATGAGTTTATACTGATTTATACTGAGCTTATACTGACCAAAAAGAAATTTTATTGCTACATGTATATATATATATATATATATATATATATATATATATATATATATATATATTCTCGCAGCAGTTAGCAAGTAGCTCGAAGTTTTGAAACTTACAGGCAACTTTAAGGAAAACTAGCAAGCAACAAAGCTGAAAAAATCTCTTATAGCAAAGAGCTACCAAATTTTTCAGTTAGTCGACTAACGCGATTTCTGTTAAAATTTTTATATATACGTTTTTTAGGATTCTGATTATATATATGGTAGTAAAAATTGGTGATAATGTCAATTTTATAATAAATCACATTAAAACCCAGTTAAAATATTGTTTTTCTATCTCGTAAAATATAAAAAATTCCATGAAATGATTTAACTAAAAGTTCAAAATCTCATTAAAATACATATTTTTTAATTTATATATTTTTTCTTTAAACGTTTTTTTATTAACAACAATGGACTTCACCGAAATATTCTCATTGACTATTCTATATCCTCCGTTAGTTTGAATATAATTTGTTGGGAACTCTTGATACAGAAAAATGTATAGAATAAGAAATATGTTTTTTGGTGAAATCTATAACTTTTCTTAACAATCCTTTTGAAACTTTTCGTATTTTACAAGATAATTTAGAAAAACCAGATTTTTATAAAAATGAAATGTCCTCAAATATTCACCATTATATTTATGATAAGCATTTCAAAACACATAAACAATATTTCAATATTCTAAGGTAAGGCGACTAATATAATATGCAGATACAATCTCATTTTTGTTAATTCAAAAAGTAACTAGATTTTTCTGTCAGTAATATAATAATGCTCAACAACACAAACACTCTGCTAAAGATTCTGTAAAATGAAATTTTTGTAAAAGCCTAAAAATCAAAACCTTCGAGTACTAAACAATAGATGGATATTTTAAATAAATATGAATATGAAAAACAATTATTAATAAATAATGGAATTGAATTTAAAAAAATTATTCTACGAATCTCTTCTTGAGATCGTCACAGACAGCTTTATTTTCTGTGATGTACAGTACAATAAGACTACAAGTTTATATAAACATAATTTACGTTGCGCTACACATTGAAAGCAAGTCTAAATGTAAATGAATCAATTTCATAAAAGTATATTTATTGCAATCCAACAAACATTCATTCAAATTTTATTATTTGAAACAAAAACATACAGCTTTAAAAGGAACGAATATTCTGCAATTTCGAAACAGCCGTGTATTTGAAATGAATAGTTGAGTTTCTTTAAAGAGCAAAAAAGCCTTTGTTACGTTGCAAATATATAAACAATTTCAGTTTATGTAAATAATTATATAACGACATATGTATTATATTTTTATATTACAAGTTTTAATTCTTTCTACTTACATCATCATCTCGCGCAATTTTCTAAAGAATATTATTTACATGGTGCTACACACTGAAAATAATTCCAAATGCAAATGAGTCAATTTCATAAAAGTATATTTATTGTAAAACTACAAACATTCGTCAAATTCTATTATTTGAAACAAAAACATACAGCTTTAAAAGAAACGAATATTCTGTAATTTCGAAAAAACCGTGTATTTGAAATGAATTGTTAGGTTTATTGGAAGAATACAAATATTTTATATAATATTTATATATATACAATATATATACAAATATTTTTAAATGATTAGAATTTCTAATACACCTTACTTGCCTTATTCTATACTTTTGTATAAAGTATTTTTTAGTGGTGTAACTAATTTTTAAAATTAAGATTTTTAGTGCTGAAAAATACATGTAACTGACTTATTAATCAGTTAAACAACTCTATTTATTAGGATTAAATCCTAATAATAATCCTAATTAACATTCTGATCGGGATGTCTAAAGCTTGAACGGCAGATTGTGTGCGTTGAACATTCACTACCATTGCGTTTCGTACAATACAAATATATTACATATAATATATATATATATATATATATATATATATTACAATAAAAATGATAGAAAAATATGTAAATATAGTTAGTATTTATTTCAATATAATATGTAGGTGTACGTTTACATCGTTGAAGATTACGAAAATAACGGTCTAATAAGTTAAGATACTACAGTTGAATTTTATATTTTGTTTAAATTCTGAGTTCTCATATATCAAAAAAATATTTACTGTATTTAACTAAACATTCAGTATTTTAAATGTATAAATTACTTATTTTGAATAAATGGTTAATTAATGGTATACGAATCAACCCTTTATTTAAATGTATACAAATTTTTTTCAGAATAGACTTATTTCTGTGACATATGTTTTACTTGGAACTAAAAAATGTATGTTTGATTTAATTTTATAATGTGTCTCTATTGAACTAAAATAATTAAGTTGCAACAAAATATATGTACGCTTTAAAAAAATTAACTTAACATTGAGACAATATTCACGGCCATTGTGAGCAATTGATCTATGTTTAAGAGTGCAATAGATCACGAAAAAGCTGCTAATTATAGACTGTAAACTTTTCCAAAAATTATTTGATTGCTTTTTATATTTTTGGAGTATCATATCAGAATCCTAGATATATAATCTTTATATAATCAGAATCCTAATATATAATCCTGATACATAACTATCTTGCATGGAGAAGACAGAGAAAGAGAGAGAGAGAGAGAGAGAGAGAGAGAGAGAGAGAGAGAGAGAGAGAGAGAGAGCGAGAGAGAGAGAGAGAATGATTGAGCGAAAGGGGGAGGGGAGAAAAGAAAAATCGCAGGGGATTAACATGGATTACTCGATGTTGGTGGGTGTTGCCATATCATATACCTGCATGTATCCGCGAGTTTCCTCTATACTGTTTCGTCTCTTTCTCTTACCTGCTCTCACTGTTTATTACCTGTCCATCTGCACGCATGTTGGACGAGGCCTAGCAGGCAGTCTACCAATATACATGCAACAAATGGTGCCATCATTTTGTTTTTGTTTTTTTGTTAAATTTGCAGTAAAAAATATCCTATCATCTAATCCTGACCATATAGAATATGTATTCAAAATTTGAAGGCGATCGAAATATTAACTTACATTCAGGAAAAATTTCTAAGAATTAAAACATGATTTTCTTAAACCAAGAGAATAGATTTTCTTAAGATCGGAAATCCAGTCAAGTAAATATTTATTCAATTATAATGTTCTAATTACTTAAATTAGCTCATCATAATCTGAAAATAAGCATTTTTATTATCTAGAAAACGTTTCTTTTAAACAAGCTGATCAAAATTAAAATGGAAAACCTACGTTTCTTAAATTTAGTAATCATATATCTGAACACAATACTTTTGATTCTCTATAGAAGGCTTTATAGAACCAAACTAAAATTTTCTAGAAATTAGTATTTAATTGTTTTTATACAGTATATATAGAACAGAGTTACGCAATAGATATGTAAATAAATATGTTCTAAATGTAAGAAAACAAAATTTTGAATGAGAAGATTATTATATTAAAACAAAAAAGTAATGCATCGAATTCAGAAAATCTAATAACTAGAATTGCAAATGATCAAAATATTTTAATTATAGATTGATCAAATCTGTGGTCAAAGATTTTTCTATACTATCAAAAAAACAATATTATCGAATTAATTAAATTAAAGTTATCTTAGTTTAAGAAATAGAGTTTTCGAAATAATTTATTAAAATTATATACTGAAAAAATTCTAATATAAAGTAAATATTACTTGATTCAAGAAATTTATGCGATTATTCTGTACTAAATAAATATTTTCTTTAACCAAGTAATCGTATAAACTTTAAGCAAGTAAGTAGTTACTAAAATGAACCTTATATTTTCTCAACAGCAGAACACAAATTTTGGTAATTAAATGAATATTTTCTTATCTAAAGAAAATATTATCTGTAACCAATAATTTCAAATTTAAAATCAGGAAAAAAACTCTTGGATTAATTAAATATCTCCTAGATTTTTGTCAAGATTTTCTGAAAATGGGTGAAAATATTTTCTTGAACTAATAACTGAAAATTTTGGAATCAAAAAATTTAGGTATTTTATTCAAGCCGACATAATTAAGTGAATATATACTTGGATTAAGAATTTCAATACCTCGTTCGAGAAATTTAATTTAAAATGAAGAACTTGATTCATATCTTTAAAACAATAATTACTTGAAATACGTTTTTATTTTCGAAAACATGAAAATTCAAGTATCTTAAATTTTTAAAAGTAGTGCATAGTTCCTTGATTCAAAGCATTATTTTCTTGACTTTAAAAATCAAAAGTTTAAACTAAGCGAATAATTTCTTGAATTCTTTTACAATTTATACGATAATTTACTTTTATTACATTTATTTTAAAACTTCTACCTAACCGGGATTCTATCCTCAGACCTTTGGTTTCACTAGCTAACACCTTATTAATTACGCTATCGCAGTATGCTGTGGGCAATTATAAAAATCTTATATATCAATTTTAGATCTCTTATAATTATACATTATGAAATTCCTTTATGGATTCCAATGAATAGTATATGCATTTATATATAATATATATATTTATATTATAACAATTTATAGACCGTTTTGGTTTTAATACTTAATTTCCCACTTCCAGATAATATTTTCGTAAATGTATTTTTCTTAGGTATATGAAGCACTGAAAAATATTTGCTATAGCACTGAAAAAATATTTGCTAAGATCAAGTGTGGACCGATCACGAGCAATGCAACAATAAAACTAAATCAAAAGATCGTCGGTGAAGAGTTCAGTAACGTATAACTTGCTTAAAAACTTTGAAATATTTATTAAAAATAAACCATGATTTTAAATATCATAACAAAATGATGGCAATTGACATTGTTACGTTACGCTATGTAACGTTTCCCTTTTCCCTTCGGGATAGCTTACGCGGTAGCGCCAGGATCGTTTTGAAAGGAAAGGGAATTTAGATAGGATCGAGAAAAATCACGTTTACTCAATTGTATTCAATGTAGTAATAATAACAAAATATATTATTTTAAAAGAAATTACAAAGAATAAAAGTTATATCAGAAATATATTAATAGTCTTTTCTGGCTTCGAGCCCTCCGATCTGCAACAGACAAGACAGAATTTTATGTTAAAAATCTTATACTATACCTTATTACACTAGTTGTCGCACGCTGCTTATTTTTAAACGGTATTTACAATATTAATTTTAAACGTACTTAATGTAATGATCTCGCACACTATATTTATACACACTATTACTGGGGCTGGGGGGAGTTTGGGGAAAGAACGTAGCCTGCTGGTCTATTACACCCAGGATCAGGGCTTTGTTCGTGTATAGGAGTGAGACCGCTGAGCTTTAACGGAGCGCCGCACACCCGGGATCAAGTCTCTTTGAGGGATAGTAAGGCCGCTAGTCTTTAATGGAGCGTCACGCAACTAGGATCAAGCCTTACTAAAGTATAGGAGGGATTTTTGGTGAGGCCGCTGGTCTTTAACGGAGCGCCGCGCAACCAGGATCAAGTCTCACCGGGAAAAAGAGAGGAGTTTTTAGTGAAGCCGCTAGTCTTTAATGGAACGCTGCGCAACCAGGATCAAGCTTCACTAGGATTCGGACGGGATAGTAGAGCCTGCTGCTCTTTAACGGAGCGCCGCGCAACCAGAATCGCGACTCTACTATTCAGGATTTTCGGACAGGCAGGATTTACTAGAGCTCTGGAGGCAGGATAGCTCTAGGGAGCTTCTTTCAGCTGTATCGCCGAGAGATATAGTATTATCTCTCGCTTATATAAACATAATAAATAGAAAGAGGAACTGTTTAAGTAAATGTAGTAAATAAAGCGAGAAAATTTAGGGTTAAGGCCGTGTGAATTCGTAGAAATTTAGATAAGCCGATTAACTACTAATAAGACATAAGTTAAGACATAATATAAAATAAATTGAATGTGCGAGAAATGAATTTGCGAGTCGTTTTTTTTTGTTTCAGGGTATCTTCAGCGAGATCCCGATAGAATAAGAATTATTATTATTTGTGTAATTTATAAGATAATATATTTTGTTATTTTTTAAAACATAAAAAAGCACGAGTCTCAAGTTATTCACCCGAAAACCCGTCCTGATACGTTCCTCCCTCCGAATCACGAATCCTAAACCCCACAAATATATATATATATATATATATATATATATATATATATATATATATATATATATTAAACAAATCTAGATAATATTTTCTTAAATGTAATTTTCTTAGGTATATGAAGCTGAAAAATAATTATTTGTTGTGTTATTATATAACACTAAAAAAATATCTGCCAATATCAAGTAAATATTTATGTGCCTTGTAACGCATAAAGAATTATTTCTTAAATTAAAATTAAAACAATTATTTTCTTAGATTGCGAAAGAAGTTGCTTAAAATAGGAAAACCAGAATCTAAAAAATTCCTTCATCAAGAACTTATTCGCTTGAATTCAAACGATATAAGCTAGATATTTTACAACATCTGTTCAACTAAACCGAATAAGTTATGGATTTTTCGAAATTAGCTAAAAAGTAAGAAATTATTTACCTAGATTACCTCATATTTTTCTTATTTTTGAATTTCACGGAAAAAATTATTTTCTTAAATCTAGAGATTATTTATCACCCTAAAAAATAAATTTCCTATTTTTTAGCTCATATAGTAAAATATCAATCTTATATCATTTTAATTCAAGCAAACAAATTCTTGATGAAGGAACTTTTTAAATGCTGGTTTTCTTATTTGAAGCAACTTATTTCACAATCTAAAAAATATTTATTTAATATACAGCCATAAAAATTTATTGACTACATTTTAATCAATATTTACTAATATTTATCTAGTATTTTTTTAGTATTTTTTTAGTATTAATTAACTTCTCTCAAGAACTCAATTCCTTAAATCAAGACATTGGTTTCAAAATTTCACAATATCATAATCTTGAATTGTACACTATAGTACACAAATGGGTAATATTAAGAACTGGGTTCTCCTGAAATTTTGAATTGAAGCGAATAAGTTCTTCAAGCAGGAATTTCTTCTATAATTTCTTTTAATATCTTTTAATCATGTATATAGTATGTGAAAGCATAATTGCTTTAATGTGTAAAGCATTATTAATTTCTAAATATACAAGTTATATTTTTCAACATTTTTTTAACTTAATTTTTTTAATTACACAGAAATATTGACTTGATACGAGAATAATTTTTTTCTGTAATATAAATACAAATATTAATTATTTTTCGATTTCGTATACGTATTATGATTCAATTTAAGAAAATATTAACTGGATGTGGAAAATCACGTTTTAAAATGAAAACATTATATAAATTGTTATAATATAAGTATAAATAAATGCATATACTATTTATTGGAATCCATAAATTAATTTAATAATGTATAAATATAAGAGATCTAAAATTGATATATAAGATTTTTACAATTGTCCACAGCATACTGCAATAGCGTAATTAATAAGGTTTTATTAGGGAAAACCCCTAATTAGGCAAGTCCGAGCAGACAAGCACAACGGAGGCATTGAGTTGAGTAAATAATCGATATTAGACAGAGTGATCGTGAGCACGATAGAGTGAGCATCGTGGCGCGTGTGCGCAGAAATTATAAATTCTTTGTTGTAATTCTTGATTAAATACAGTAGATCTATATATATATATATATATATATATATATATATATATATATATATAAGTAACAAATCAGAAGTGGGATAGTAACAAAATAAAAGGAAGATGAACATTGAAGCTCAAGAGATACGCTTGCTGAAACAGCAGCTGCAAGTAGCGCAAGAAGAAGCGCAAAGAGCGTAACAAGAAGCGAGTACATAACGAGAACGTCGCTTAATGATGGTAGGGAGACTAGCAGCGGCAGCTACATCAACGGAAGGTTCAGGAAATCAGATAGACCATCTGGTAAATGTAATGAACCAATTTTGGGAGTACCAAATAACAGAGAGGCCAGCAGTATATAATGTGGTACCAGATGTGCAAAATATTATCCGTGATTTTCGAGGAAGTGAACCGCCAGAACAAGCTACTGCATGGTTAAGGGATCTCGAAAATTCTAAGGAGATTCATCAGTGGCCGGAACAAGTGGCGTAGAGCACCGTAAAAACACATCTCATTGGAGCTGCTCACAAGTGGTTGATCATAAAAGGTGCGGAAATTTATGATTATACGTTTTTTTGAGAAAATTTAAAGAAAATGTTCACGGTGTCGCGAGGCATCGTAGAAATGTTCAAGGCGATGGTAGCACGAGTGCAGAGAGCAAACGAAAATACAGGAGAATATTTCCACGACAAGGTGTTGCTGTTTTCGAATCTGAGACTGCTACTGCAGGAAATATAAAAGGAAGTAGTCTCTGGGCTATGGTCAAAAGAGCTAGGACAATTTGTCTTGACGCAGCGATATACGGAGATTGAATCCATATATCAAGACATCCTGTCATACGAGAGAATCGAGCGAACGAGGAAACAGCGAATTAGCGGCAACCGACAGGTTAACTATCAACAGTGGCCGATTCAGCAAAAGACAACTCAACGGGTACCGAGATGCAACGTCCAGCAACGAGTGTTCGCAGCCCCAGCAGCGCAACCTACAGCGCTCTACAGCCAACAACAGCACCGGGCCCTACCACCAACAACGACGCAGTATAGCGGCGGAAGCAGATTCGTCAAAAATATATCATCGGTAAGCGCACGAAGTGATAACATTAGCGTTAGAAAGTGTTTTAACTGCGAGTCAACCGCGCATAGATGTTACGCGCCAGTAATGAGTCCCGTGATTGAAGAAATCAACATCGTTAACAATGTTAAACCGGGAAGTCTGATCGGAAAATTCCTGAAACAAATAACGGTTCGCGATATAGAGAAAATCGCTTAAATTGACATGGGAGCGTCGATTTGTACAATTAAAGCGTCGTTTGTCTTAAACGCAGAATTTAAAATAAATAGAATGCCATCCACTCTAGAAGGTTTCGGAAAGAACGTAGTAAAATCCATAGGATTTGTTGAAGAAATAATGAAATTTGAAAACTTAACGCCGAAAACAATTCAGTTTAGAATAGTTCCCGACGATGTTCAAAGCTACGACATTATTTTAGGGCGAATGTTTACGGAATCGGTAGATATTAATTATATACGTGTCGGTAACGAGTTAAAATTTATGCAGAGCGTCATTTATAATATAAATATTGATAATATGCCCCGAGATTCCGTAATGTACTCGAGCAAAAAACAATTGTTAGAACACGAGTCGGTTAACTTCATAAATGTGCGATTAAATAATGACGAGATAACGCTTCCCGTAGTAAGCTGCGAAAAAGACACGCAAATTATAGAGTTAAGAGAAATAATAGGGGAAAGAGTGCTCGCGATTGAACAAGTACCAAAACTAGAGGCTCGAAGCGATAACATCTTACTAGAAGAAATTAAAGTCGAAAGTGATGTTAGTGATACAGAGAAAAATCAATTGCTACATTTATTATCAACATATAGAGAGGCAGTCGCGAAAACTTTATGGGAATTAGGATGCACAAAGTTGATTGAAATGGAAATTGAACTCAAAGAAAATAGCAAGCCCTTCGCTGCGAAACCATATAAATTGAACGCACGAGACAAAGCCGAACTTGATGAAATTGTTACCGACGGTAAGAAAGCGGGAATAATTACCGAAACTGAATCACCATTCGCCAGTCCTGCTTTTATAGTTCGCAAAAAGATGGACCGCCGCGTATGGTGGTCGATTATAGACGATTAAATCAAAATACGAAAAGAATAAGCTTTCCAATACCAAGTTTCGACGACTTTCTCGAAAGTTTATGTAACGCGAACAGATTCATCGTGTTAGATCTCGCACAGGGTTATTTGCAGGTACCGTTGAAATTATCCGCGAGAGAGAAAACAGCGTTTATAACCGAAGCTCAAACGGGAGAATTTACTAGGGCGATGTTCGGTTTAGTTAATGCGCCGATGTATTTCGTGAAGGCGATGCGGGCAGCGTTCGAAACAGCGCATAAGAGAGGAATCGCCGTGACTTATTTTGACGATTCATGTATAATCGAAAAAGACTGGAACGAGCTGATGCAAAATTTAGAACTCGTCTTAAAATTATTACTAAAGGCCCGCTTAACTATTAATCTTGAAAAGTGTAGATTTGGAATGAAAGAAATAGTGTTTTTAGGGTTCAAGGTAAGAAAAGGATATATCGAGCCGGGAACAGAGAAAACTGCCGCTATTAAAAACTTTGAGAGACCGACAAATGTGCATGATGTACGTAGATTCTTAGGTTTAGCCAGCTTTTTTAGACGATTCATTCCTCAATTTGCCGAAATGGCCATACCATTGACCAATCTAACCAAAAACGATGTAAAATTTATATGGGATGCCGCAACTGAAAAAGCGTTTACGGATATAAAAGAAAAGCTCGTATCGAAGTCTTTGTTACTAATTTTTAATCCGCAAGCAGAAAGAACGGAGCTGCACACTGATGCGTCTGCAAAAGGCATAGCGGCCATGTTTTTTCATGAAAATGTAAGAAGAAGTAAGCGTGAGCATAAGATAACAAAATATTATGGTGTGTATTAATAGATATATAAGGTATACTTCATGTAAGATTGTTTGTAATAAAATCAGTTATATAATTGTATAGCCCTTCATCGTAAACGAATGTCCTTAAATTGTTTTCATAAATAAAACATATTAATAATAATAACAATGATAATAATAACATCTAGTTGTTTGAGAACAAACAACTTCCAGGATGGCCGAATGTTAGAGATTGAATGCAGCGTGTTTTACTCACGAGAGTGTACGCACATGTTGCGACGCGATTCTAAGGTACCGTTAAGCAAGTCGAAAGACAGCATTCGGAAAATCTTAGGGAAAACCTCTCATTAGGCAAGTCCGAGCAGACAAGCGCAACGGAGGCATTGAGTTGAGTAAATGATCGATATTAGACAGAGTGATCGTGAGAACTATAGAGTGAGCATCGTGGCGCGTGTGCGCAGAAATTATAAATTCTTTGTTGTAATTCTTGATTAAATACAGTAGATCTAAATATATCTATATATATATGTATATATATATATATATATATATATATATATATATATATATAAGTAAGTGATTGAATTTATTGATCCTGACGTATAAACGCCCATCCTAGAATCCATCCTAACATATATATATATATATATATATATATATATATATATATATATATATAGCTATCGGATTTTGTTTAATTTGAGAGTTGATGTTTTCCTCTCCCTCTGAATCTTGCGATTCTGGATTTTTCATAAAGGATAGCCTGTTCTATTCTTTGTCGAACACGTCTCCGTAGACGGTATGTTCAAGTGATTTGAGATGTCTAGTCTCATACATTTTTCTTTCCTCCGCTACGAGTATCTTATAACCGGTTTGTGTATAACCTATAATTACACCTCGAATTCCCTGTAAGCCGAACTTATGGTCTGAATTTCGTGGTTTCTTAAAGAAGCCTAAGCTGCCGAACCTTCTAAGCTGTCCCAGGTCTAAGTTAAAGCTACTTCGCAATTTGGTTAGCGGTATATTCATATCTAATGCTTTGTGCGGACTCCTATTATACGTATAGACTGCTGCATTGCATATCATTGCGCGTACTTTCATTTCGAGCGTTCCGTTAAACCTTTCTGCAATACCGTTATGTTCCGGAGTATCTGGATACGCGAGTTGCAATTCCGCACCTAATTCCGCGAGTTTAGCTATGGTGTCCCTACTAGTAAATTACGTACCTTGATCTGTGCGAAGATAGCAGAATTTTTCGTCCGACCCTATTGCGTTTCTCAGTTTTCTAACGCATAATTCTATGCAATTCCCTGCTTTGGTCTTGCTTTTAACTGGGTACGCGCACGCTACCGTCGAATAGTCATCTATCAAGACGATTACGAATTTATGCCCTCCTGGATATGATGCCGGTTTAATAGGCCCCATAGTATTACCATGAAGTATTTGCAATGGTCTATCTCCATGCGTTCGCGTTTTATTAAACGGTAACTTCACGCTTTTGATTAAGTGACAAACCTCGCAGTTATCTACATCTGAAGTATCTATCAAGTTCTTTTCGTCGATCAGATTTTTGTTTATTTTCGCGAAATGTTTAAGATACGTAATTGAAACGTGGCCTAGTCGCGTATGCTACAGCATGGCTTTAGACAATGCTTTAGCATTCGACATATTGCGATGTCTATAAACAACATCCGGTTCTTTCGAACCACTTACTTCATATTCTATTTAAAACTTCGCAAGATTTTAAAACTTTAAAATTTCGCGAAAATCACTGACCGGCTCAGTAGACGTGGGCGGGTCCCATAACCTGTTGGAATCTATGCTTAATAAATAAATATAGCAGAGTTAATAAAAAGAAAGACAAAGAATATATATATATATATATATATATATATATCAGTGATCTAAGCGCTTTATTATACGTCTCAACTATACAAGGGATTACAACATACTGACTCTCCACTCTCTACTAAAGGGCGCTCGCACAGCGCCGTGAACACACATACACACTGTACCACATGTACAGTTACTACTCATATATCTCTCAGTCTGTATGGATGGTGCTCTACTCCAACAATATATATATATATATAAGAAATATATTCAATTTTTTAAAAAACCATTTACTCAAAAGACTGAAATAGTTTTCTCAAAGGGTGGATTAGATTTATTTGATTATTCCCTGCCAGTTGTAAAATCTAATAAATATTTATTTAATTTTATTAAACAAAGCACACAGATTTAAATATTAAAAGTAATGAATAATTAGTAAAAACTACTAAATGTATATATAAATCAAAAAAATATTTTCTATTTTTGAAAAAATTATTTACTTGTAATATATAAATAGTTTTATTAAAAGATTTATTCCTTTAAATTTAATATTTAAATCTTTGTGCTTCGTTTAATAAAATCGAAAAAATGTTTATTAATTTTTAACAACTCGTTGGGTCTAATTAAATAAATATATTTCACCTTTTGATAAAGCTATTTAATTGTTCATATATATAGTTTTTCAAATATTTATTTAATGTAATGTAACAAATATATGCTCGCTATTCAAATAAACTTAATTGTTTGTTTCAAATATATGGTTTACTCTAAATTACAAAATATTCATTCGTGTTAAATATGTATGTTTCTGTTTTAAACATAAATTGAAATAAATATTTGTTGTATTCTAATTACTATTGAATTAATTTTAATGCATGAATGATATAATGGAAATAGCAATGAAATAAAATTTATTATATAAAAATTTAATGAATGTTATTATATAAATAATTTACAGAAAGTATAGTTTTTTATATCAAATTATTAAGACTTCTTATTAAGATCAATGCAGTCTTATTATCAAGTTTTAAACTCAAAATTTTAAGAAAATACGTATATATATATATATATATATATATATATATATTCTTAAAAATTTGGCAGCGGGGTGTAGTAAATGGGTTCACTGATGTCGACGAAGAAATTCCTTAAGTGCGTATAGCCAGGTAACCTTTTCGTAGCCTCGATCATCGCCACACATCGAATTTAAAATTTTAAGTAAATTCGGGTGTATATAAATACATACATACACACTTACACACACAGGCAAGAGAATCTATACGCACTTCAAGAATTTCGACACCAGTTAATCCCTTTTATTGCATCTATTGTTTCGGCGTCCCCCTACTGAACGCCGTCTCTCCCTCGATCGCACGAGTTCGAAAACCCACATCTGGAATATCGCACGAACGGAGTACTGACGTTTACTTTGGCTTTGGCTTTATCTCTCTATTGCAGACAGAATAATCGAGGAATTTTCAAAATAGCGATTTCTACCGGACAAATCTGAACTACGATCCCCGGCTAATTTTTGATAAGTTTTTCCCATGTAAAACCATAGACTTAAATGCCAGATGTTGGCTTCTTGAGTTCGAAAGATTATATCGACAACACAGTGGAAAACCCTTGTAGCCGAAGAAAAAAACTGTTCACGTACCGCGCCGCTCATGCCCACGCTCCATACAGCTGTAGTTGAGTTCACGCATATAACTATACCATTGATAGTTTTATTACTCTTACCCGTGCGCAGTATAACTAGTTTTTCTACCGTACTTTTTTGTTCCTTTTTTTCATTCTTCGCTCAAAAATGTTGCTTTTCTAAAAGCTGCTAAAACTATATCGACACTCATCAGTAAATGGTTTAGTCTGGTTTGAAAGTTCTGTATGTCCTGTAATACACCTGCCAGGCTATTTCATTATTGTCGTTATAAATTTTCAATATTTAATATATTTTTTAAAATTAATTTTAAGTATTTACAACAAAATTTTTTTAAATACATTATAACTGGATAATCTAATATTATAAAGTTGTCTTTGTTGAAAAAGATAAAATGAAATATTTTCTTAGTTAAAACAATTAAATTTTTTTAATTAATAAATATTACTATTGGTCTTACAGTCCAATCAAATAAATTATAACTAATACATAATAATATCAATATATATTTATATCAAAATTAGTACATGTCAATATATAATTAATTGAAAATTATAATGACAGTCAGACTGTCCTTGTTTAAAATCACCCCCGTAAACTAATCTGAAATAAAAATATATTAGCTGAAAAAATGCTTTATTAGTGAAGTGCAATCTGACGATCTCCACCACCTTTACCCAATTGAAGAATGAATGAGGTTGTCCAACGTTTCATTAATTTATCTAAATACAGTCGACCTAAGCACAATTAAAGTAAATTACATTTTTTTAAATAATTTTGATATAATTTTGAATAGAAATTACGTCGCATAATTATTCATAAAAACTAAATTATTAACTATTTTAAAAATTGATAAAAGAATATAAATAATTGCCCTATTTTTTCAGATTTAATTAATTATTGCTATTTTTCATTGATAAAAAATAAACCATGATAATTATTCATTTTTTAATAAATTACATTGTCGTAATTCTAACATATAAACTGCATAAATTATTGAATTTTTTGTTCTATTGGTATAGAATCAAATATATATATATATATATATATATATATATATATATATATATATATATCCCAGCCGGCATGTTATACGTATTACAAATTTTCGGATATGTTAGATGAATGTTTCTGTATTATTAGATGTTATTATTATACACAATATATTTATACCAAATATGAAGGTAATAGTACATTTAGAAATTTTTAAAAGTAATGCAACAGTAATATGTTACCTAGATACTTAAGGGAGATATTTGACAACCTAATATAAAAAAAAATTTGTTATTCCGAGTATATCCGATACATGAAATATGAAATATTTTAATCGTAATGTTATATAAATATATTATACATACGTATCAAATATTGTCTTGCTACGACTAAAATGCTATTTTAGTCGTGATATTTTCTGTAACATTACATTTGAAATTATTTAAAAAATTTTACTTATTTTTATCCTACGACCTCTTAAGTTTAACATAAATTATGCAAGAAAAACAATGTCTTATAACTGATGAAAAAATATTTTCAAAGTTTTTCAGAATTTTTCGGTTCTATTTTGATACTGGAAAAATTTTTTACTAACAATATAGTTAATATTTAGTAAAAAGCTCCTCAAATTAATCCTCCAAAAATGAATATTAAATAGAAATTAATTAAGAAAAAAATTGGAACCAAAAATGGATAGCTACGAAAGCTATATGATTTGCATATTAGAAAATATTCCATTTTTATTGTTAAAATTATTGTTTATATAAAAACAAGTTTGGGTTTAAATGATTTAAAACCGCTAAATAAGATTTAAGCATGAAGTAGAATTTTGAGGTTTATAGACAAGTTAATGAATTACGAATTTATATGTAATCAAAGCTATTAAAATATTGAAAAATTTGCACTTAAAAAAATCATATATTTTTATGTTTCTTTTTAGAAAAGGAAGGATTTTTAAGAAAAAAACCTTTAAGATTTTTTTATGTGAAATGCACATTTCTTGAGTTTAATTTTTGCCTGGGAATTGTAGTAATATTTCAGAGACATGTCCATGTAATATGTCATATACAATATTTCTGTATTATTTCATAGCACCTAATAGTGACTTAACTAACAGTTTTCAATAATATAATGTTCCAGAAGTATATCACATTATAATTTTTCGGAAATTTCATATAACAGGAATGTTACTCAGATACATTATAGAAATGTTTCTGTTAAATTTATAGAAATTATCAGGTATGTGAATAAGTCTTTCCCGTTTTTTTCAAATTTTGAGCCATTATTGTGAAAAAATGGTTACAAATGAATTATTGAAAGTATTGGCCATCGCTAGCTACAACTTTTTCCCATCTTTCTGGCAACATACGAATCCCGTTGCGAAAAAATTCGACCGGTTTGGCCTCTATCCAGTCATCCACCCATTTTTTGGCTTCCTCGTAGGAATGGAAGTGCTGGTCAGCCAGGCCATGCGTCATCGATCTGAAGAGATGGTAATCAGACGGAGCAACGTCTGGACTATACGGCGGGTGGGGTAGGACTTCCCATTTGAGCGTTTCTAAGTATGTTTTCACCGGCGGTGCAACATGTGGGCGAGCATTGTCATGTTGCAAAATAACTTTGTCGTGCCTGTCGGAGTATTGTGGCCGTTTTTCTCGCAGTGCGCGGCTCAAACGCATCAATTGTCGTCGATAGACCTCGCCTGTGATCCTTTCATTCGGTTTCAGAAGCTCATAGTAAACCACACCTAGCTGGTCCCACCATATACAGAGCATGAGCTTGGCGCCATGAATATTTGGCTTGGCCGTCGATGATGATGCATGACCGGGTAGTCCCCATGATTTTCTTCGCTTCGGATTATCGTAACGTATCCACTTTTCATCGCCAGTCACGATACGATGCAGAAAACCCTTTCTTTTATGTCGCTGAAGCAGCTGTTCGCAAGTGAAAAAACGCCGTTCGACGTCTCTCAGCTTCAATTCGTACGGCACCCAATTTCCTTGCTTTTGGATCATTCCCATGGCTTTCAAACGCTTGGAAATGGTTGTTCGGTCAACTGCCAATGCTTCAGCAAGTTCTTCTTGCGTTTGACAAGAATCTTCATCAAGCAAAGTCGCCAATTCTCGATCTTCAAAGATTTGCGGCCGCCCGGAACGCTCCTTGTCTTCCACGTCGAAATCACCGCTTTTGAAGCGTCGAAACCATCCGCGAACACTTGAATCATCGACACAATCTTCTCCATAAGCCTCCTGAAGCAATCGATGCGTCTCGGCAGCAGATTTCTTCAAATTGAACCAATAAAGTGAAACTTCCCGCAAATAACGTCGACTCGGCTCAAATTTCGACATTTTCACGATATCAAAAATTTATGATGCGAAAAAATTTTAACTAATGTGTTAGTATGGAATTGTTGACATATGAATAAGCTTTGATTATGACATATGTAACCATTGAATACTCGCACAGTATTGGTGGCGCCATCTCTTACAAAAAACGGGAAAGACTTATTCACACTCCTAATATAATATTTAAAATATAATATTACGGATATATTATTATAATATAACTTCGCGACTGGGATAATATAAAAATAATCAATGTAAAGAACAATGGTAAATGTATAATATGTAAAAATTGTATTTATTCATTAATGAAAATATGGTAACATTCCTAATTTGATTATATATATACTTAATAATATATATATATATATATATATATATATATATATATATATATATATATTTAATAAAATAGGGTAAAACAATTCATCGGAAATTTGTTGGAACACAATATAATTAAATATATATATATATATATATATATATATATATATATATATTTAATAAAATAGGGTGAAACAATTCATCGGAAATTTGTTGGAACACGTTAAACGAACAACCAAGTCGTATGAACACTTCATTTTTTTCGCTGTCTTTCTTTCAGAAAATTGTATTTGGAATTTTCTTGATGCTTTTCAGTCGTATATGAAGTAAAGCAAAAGAATTAAAAAGTTGAAAAATTAAACAGAATGGCGGAGAGAAATAGAAAAACAATATGAAGAAGGGTCTCCGAAAGTCCGAACTTTGTATGCCTAGGTCCGCAATAATAAAGTGCCTTTCCTTGTCTAGTTGCAAGGGGCCAGTTTTTTATGCAACTACAAGGGTACTCAGCTATGTCCGAATAGTCTGATATGTTCAAAGTCAAACATCTGGCGTTTTACGTTTTAAACCCATAGTGGCACTCTCTAGGCAAGTTAAAATCTTGACGCACGCTTTCCATAAGGATTAAACATCTCCCTGAACTCTTTGATTGGACCGCACGCTTCAATGGACGCTCTGAAGTCCACATTGAAGGACAGAGATAGGCCTAGAGTCCTGCTTTCTCTTGCTCCAAGGAAAGAGTAGGGGGCAGCCTAACACTAACAATGGTGTAGAGTATAAGAGAATCATACATTTCTGCTGTGTATATTTCTACTGCTACTGTTCCCCTACTTTCCTTTTCTCACCACTACCTCGCTTGTAAGAGAGAGAGAGAGAGAGATGGAGAGGCAATAGGACTCCCTGCATTGCCCTCTCACTCTGATTTAGGCTTCAACTCTTTTCACAGAATTCGCGGTCTAATATATAAATCTATGGTGTGTACATGGGTTATTGTTCTTTATCCCGAAATTTCATTTTCCAAATTACAAGTCCACACTCAATGACAGACCAATAAATTTGTCCTTCATCCTTTCACAATGACATCCAAGCATTGATAAGTATTCATATCGATTTAAATATAATTTTCCAGGCATCTTTTTTTACATCAAAAACTTAACTGCTTTTATTAAATAGATCGGTCTCATTTTCTTTTATCTTGTGTATTTTATAGTATTTAAATTTAAAGCCGTACATCAAAGGATTTATATACTTAAAAGTACAATCTTTTGTTTATACTTCTATATAACTAAAATGAAATTTTATTGAAAAATATGTAATTAAAATAAATATTTTATATACAATTAAAATGAATTGAACTTACTTGTACAAATCTAATTAAGTATATTAAAAATCGAAAACCCTATATAGAGAACGAATAGAATAAATTATATTTTTGTTCTCGCTTATTACAACGATTGATCCTTTGAACGGGATTCTTGCCATCAACGCACAGTATATCGCTCGATTGTTGTAGCATTTACTAATACGTATAGATTTATGCTATACGCGTTGGACTGGGCTTTCCGGATTTTTGCCACCATACATAGTATATCGCTCAATTGCAGGAGCATATACTAATACGTATAGCTTTAGACTGTACGTGTTTGACTTGGCGTTCCGTTTTCTGTGCCTAATTCGACACGCACAGTATATTGCTCATTTTGAGGAACATATACTAATATGAATAGCTTTACAGTAACTATACGCATTCGACGTGGCTTTCCGTCATTTGCTGTGTTTAATTCTATACGAACAGTATATTACTTTAATTGAAGGAGCATATACAAATAACATGATGGCTGAAAAGGGTATGAAAGAATTGTTAAAATTAGATTTATTGGTGAATTTCAAATCCAATATGTCTAAACAGAAAGCTGCCGTAGCTTTGACCGTAGAGGATTATCAGTAACGCTGTATTAGATGCTTATTGCATGACTATCAACTCAGTTGCTTTACGGAATCACTTCAGGAACGTACTTGTTTCAAATTTGATTTATATAATAACGGACTATCTGAATACTATTCAACAAGGTCTCGCTAAATGATAACATTACAAGCATCGGATGTATTCAGCCGTATACTCGGAACGTATTTAAATACACCGGCAACAAGTCATTCATCGCAGGCCTGTCCTAAAAAGCTACAACTACCTCAGTTTAATGGCACTCATCGTGATAGGCATAGTTTTGAAAACAAATTTCAATCCCTTTTGTTACACGATATTGTGATGCCTACTATTATTAAATTTTAGCACTTAATTAATGCATTAGAAGATGACGCAGCTTCAAAATTGAAGAGCTTTGATTTGGTGGATGAGAACTTCCTATCGGTTTGGCAGGCATTATGTAGTCATTTTTTGTTATATATATATATATATATATATATATATATATATATATATATATATATATATATATATATATATATATATATATATAATGTTTTTTACGTAATCTTTGATTCGCAGAACTGTATATATATATATAGAAGAAGGAAAGGAAGATCCAAATGTACTTTCTTTTGCTTTGTTGCGCTGCTCCGCCTATCTCACACCGCCCCTTCAATCTTTGCACCAGCTGGCCGACTCATGACAGCAATTCTTTTTTCTCATTTATTTTCCAGCCTTCCCCTTCTTCCAATTATAACTCTAATTGTGCATATAATGCATCAGCCTCCTCCTTTTGCCTACCCTCCTTTTGCCTAGCCCCTTCTCTTGTTCGCTACCAGCACTAGCTGGATTTCTTCGGGTAGAAATATTATTTTTAAAACATTTGCATATATATATTATAACCCCGAACTCGAGGGTAGTACTTACGGTCTGTTATGTGTGCGTGGGCACTTCTACGCCGCTGCTCGTGAACTCCGTTAGAAAGGGGACGGGAAAAATGGGAATGAAACACGCCGCAGTTTTTACGAGGTTTTAACAATATTAGCACTTTTTATTACATGACATTATTTTACATTATTCGGGTAGCACATACGCTACGTGCTAGTTGCGGGTTTCACGATGATATAACAATTATTACGCAAATACGCTATCACATAAAATGCACAGGGACACGGAATGGGACGCTAGGTTTCTACAACGCGGTTGAACAACGGTACAATGTGAAACGATACGCTATATACGGTATATTCACGATATATTACACGAAGCTACAAGAATATAACATGATACTAAATAATACGTGCGATATATACTACACGTGCATAACCGCTACGCTACACACGGGAAATGCGCGGCACGGGCGTGGCAATGGGCCAGGAGCATGGTTACGCACATATACATTACTATAAAAGAAGATATATATATAAGGCTACTTGCCGTCGACGATGACGCTGTCGCTGGCCTCGTTGCTCGCTGGTGCTCACTGGTACTCGCTGGTGCTCGCTGGTACTCGCTACTGCTCGCGGCTATCGCCTTGTATCGGAGCGGCTGAGTGAGCGCTCTCTCTCTCTCTCACTTACGCGAATGCGTAAGGACGTGGCGGGCCGCGCCGCTATCTCTCGTTTCTCCTCGTTTGCACGTGCGGTTGCGCTGGATCGCGGCTCGTAACCGCTGATGGCGTCACTATACGCGACGGTACACGGACGGTAGCGTGTTCGCTTCCTCAGCCGTTCGCGCTCTCGGTCCGGGGCTGCGGCAAGAATATTACCGAGCCTCTTCCTCGCTCCTCGGATGTGCACGCACGTAAACGACGCGAACTTTACCTTGAGAGCACGTTACCGCGAAAGACGCTAAGATGGTGACCTCAACTTTCACGACTCCAGTCGACGGAAAACGTAAAGTGGAAAATACAACTAGGCGGTACGGACGAAAAGTGCGTCAAACTATGCGAAGGTCAGGGACTGAAGTGCTCTTCATTTCGAGCCTCGTACCTGAAGTTGCGCTCCCAGCGCCCTCGCGGCTCGCACGAACACTCGCGGTTTTACCCGAGCTTTCTAACCTACGTCCGCCGTTCAGGCGATTACAAACTCCCCCTCCCAAACCGCAGAGGGGGCGCGTGGTCGCGAAGGGGTTGGAGTGCTGAGGGTGCGCGAAACGCGAACGTTGCGGATATACATTGGGGAACAGAGTAGGGGAGAATACATAATTTGACGAAAACACGGTAGGGAATAATACATGACTTGGGGAAAACACGGTAGGGGATAATCCATAATTTGGGGAAACACGACGACCATTGGTTTACTCTTCGCCTGGGTATAAAAGAGAAATAAAAAAAGTAATTTACGATGACTGAAAAGAAAAATATAATTACACCCACTGGTGTGCATTTTGGTCGTCGGTCGCTCGCTGTGACTCGATACAATACTATTTGTTTTTCCTATTGCTACTTCCCTACATCTAATTATAAACTAAGCCCTACTCTAACCAATTGCTAACGCGAAATTATCCTAGAAAAAAGAACTGAGTAAATTATCATTGCGTGAAAAAAACTATAACTATTATTTATATGTATAACCTAGCCTAACTATAATCAAATTTCTAACGCTTTGTTCTGCGTTGTTCTCGCAAGCATTTCGCCTTCTTTCTTGCGATTCAATTCTTCTTCCTCTGCGTATCGCATATTTGCTGGAAAAAATTGTCGTCGTTAGTGGCGTTCCAATTATCAGGGGTTGGTACGGCATTGGTGGGGCGAGCAAGTAGCCTAGTTACTATGGGAGCCATTGTGCGCTCTTGTAACTGGTGCTGTTGCTTTTGTCCTCGCCTACCGACGCTGTGCCATTTTCGTATTTCGGCTGAGGGGTCGGTTCTAGTATCTTTTTATCCTCGTTTTTCCAAGTCATCCCTTAACACGATTCGCATTTACTCTATAATATTTTCCATGGGGATACATGGGTATCGTTTCCTCTCGCGGGACGTGGTGGAGGAATCATGGGAATGGCCGTAGGGGAAAAAACGTTAGGGGTACTAATTCTTCTTTAATTGCTGCATCTTCTTTAATTGCTGCATCTTCTTTAATTGCTGCAATATATCTCACGGGATGCGCCATTTTATATAGTATGGCCGTTTTTCTTCAGTACCAGCCATTTGATATGATGCCCACTATATATGCTATATGCCATGTTATATAAGTCATTTTATATACATTCATTAAGCGCCATTTATAGGTATCCTTTTATATATACGTTGGGCACCATTCATGTCCTTTTGTGTATGCGTTGAGAACCATTTATGTGTATCATTTAATATATACGTTGAGCGCCATTTTATATCTATGCGCCTTTTGTATGATACCAGACGCTGTATCGCGTCTTCTGCGGCAGCGTGGGCACTTAGCAACCGGTGGTCTATTTGTTCAAGTATACCGTTGCTCCCGGCATTATTATCAGCAGTAGTTGCTAAGTTCCCGCAGCGGCTGCTGCTTGCCTGATGGTTCGCTCCATCATTGGCTGCCTGACCATCACCTCCTCGTTTACTTGCGCCATACCTTCTGGCACCTCAACCTCTTCCGACACCTCACGTGTTGTCTTCGTTTCACATCTATCGCCCTTCCCCTCCCAAGACGGAACGGCAGGGGTCGACCGCCGCAAGCAGGACGTGCAAGTGCGGACATTGTTGTTCGCTCTGCCACACCTGTAGCAGAATCGCTTGGTTCTGGGATGTGGGCAGGTGGAATAGCGGTGACCATCATCGCCGTAGTTCCAGCAGTACGTTGCTGCTGACTCGCCTTCGCCAGTACCATCTGCCCCTACTGGGCCCATGAGGGACCGCTTTGGCACACTTCCCAGACCTGGGAGTGGCGTTGTAGGAATCGATGGATGAGGTCGTATGGGCGAAACGAAATTGGGTGGTGGGGCGATAAGGGAATCCATTAGACCAGGGATCTTCTTGTGGTTCACGGGAATAACTGCTTCTATAATTTCTTCGTCCGCTGAGCTATTTAGGCTAGTCATTGGGCTGGTCTCGGTTGGTTCGTTCACCTGCATTGGGATTGTGAACGGATTAAATCCCTTTTTGACTCGGATGCGATGTTCCTGGTTGTAGGTCGGCAGGTTGGTATATGGGCGCGATAGTGGCGTGAATTGGGGGGTCTCTGCAACTCTATCATTGTTTACCGTCTTTTGGTATTTTGACAGGATAATGCACTTCTCCTTCCTTGTGTCGTGAGCATCTTGTGCGGTCAGGTGGGGTTGTTGCGTCTCCGATTGTTGTGTCGCGACCGACCGCATCAATGCACATTGGTCTCCGCAATATAACCTTACATCACCGTGCTCCGGGGTGCTCACGTACACAACGTGCTGCACACTCCTAAATATGTGTGACTTTTTGGGAGGTGGTCGCCTAGTGAACCTTGGCCCCGGCCTATAGGGTAACGGACTGACCGATCGTATCTGGTTAGCGGGGTAAAATCCTTTTGTACCCTAACCTTTGACGGAGACGGTTCTAGTGGTGCAGTTTTGCATGAGGCCGTTTCTGATACGTAGCCGTCTTCCTCCTCATTAGCCGGTTGCATAGTTTCAAATCTTTGTGGCCTGTCGCCGATGATGTTGTCTTCTTCTTTCTGGTCTTCTGTAGCTTTACGTCGTTGCGGACAGTCACACTCTTCACACTCTTGTTGTTGTGTGCTTTCCGCAGTTTTACGTCTTTGCGGATGATTGCCATCGGTGTTGTTGATGGTGTTGGTAGTTTTACGTTGTTCCGGACGGACGCAGACGATATCATTGTCTGTATTGTCAGTATAGGGGTGTGGGTGGTGTACTAGATCGATATGGGATTGGGGTTGGGTGGGTTATCGGATCGTCTAGGGTCGGTACGCTCGTATACAATAGTGACAGGTTGAATGAAGCGTCGGCTATCGGCGTGATTTTCATCGCCGGTTCTTCTTCGACGAGCTCTTGTATTGAATTGTGTTGAATTGAATCGGAGCTGAATTGGATTAAGTTCAGCCGCGATTTCTGCACTTCCTCTAGTGCCTCGTTCAATTTCCCCATATCGAGGGTAGTGCCGAATCGGTTGGGAGAAACCCTACGTATGTGTACCGTAGGTGTGGTTACGCCAATGGGGGTTGATCCCCATATTTCGTTCGGGTCGTACGCGAGGAGTGGGGGGATTTGTCGGTCCCCCGGTCTCTTGGCCTGGTCGGAAATGACCAATCGGCGCAGTCCTCTGCCTCGTCCGATGATTCAGCACATATTGCTCGCTGTTGGTACCTGTGGATGAATTAATATCGTTAGATTGGTGGTATCTTTTTAGGTCTGATACATGCGCCTTTGTCGTTTTCCCGTCACTCATATCCTCGATCTCAAATATGACGGGGGATATTTTTTTCGTAATTTCGCAGGGGGCTAGGAATTTTGGAGTCAATTTCGCCGAGAATTGGTCTGGACCTCATGACAGGACATGGTTGCGTCTACACACCGTGTCATTGACTTCAAATGTCTCCGGTCGGCGTCCCTTATTGTTTTTGTCTTGCGATGCTTAGGTGTTTTTTAATGAGATTGTGGATGGCGGGCACTCTCTTCATACGATTTTGCCATTTTAGTGGTGTTAAGGTTTGCATCTGCAGCGATGATCCTTGGGAATGACGGTACGTCGGCATTTCTCGGGGATTCCGGCCAAAATTCAAAAATGCCGGCGACGTCTGGGTGCTAGCGTGCACCGCTATGTTTGCTGCAAATGCAAACTCTGGGAGGTGGATGTTCCAGTTTTTATGGTCGTTTTGGACAAAAATCACGATCATGGTTTTGATGACCCTGTTTACCCTTTCGACACGGTTTGCTTGTGCATGATACGGCGCGATAAATTAGTATATAATACCTCATTCCGCGAGTTTGGTCTTGAGCCAGTTGTTGGCAAACTCGGTACCGTTATCCGAAATTAGGTATTTTGGGCAACCCCCTTGAAGATGATCTGCTCTTCAAGTGCCCGTGTGATCGCTTGGCCATTTGATTTGGGCAATGGGCGTATCTCGATGTGTTTGGTGAAGAGGTCTTGAAACACCAGGAGATATTTATGCTGCCCCTTGCTGGTTGGGAACGGGCCCATAATATCTGCAGCTACACTGCTCCAGGGCTCCTTCGATACTTCGTTGGGACATCAAGCTCTTGGGTCCTCTCTGCGACACTTTGCGTATTTGACATTCAGGGTAGTGCTTCACATGTTTGTATATGTCCCTTTTCATACCTGGCCAGTGGTATAGCTGGCCGAATTTATGAATAGTTTTATCTACTCCGAAGTGCCCTGACGTCAGAGTGTTATGACACTCGTGGAGGTCTCGCTCTCTGTCGTTAGAGGGTACCACGAGCTTCCAGTCATCCTGGTCGTGGCTCAGTGCTTTTACAATTCATTTGGGCGATGTATGTATAGGCGTTCATCCTTAATCGTCCAGTCGGGGTATTATTCTGGATGTTTTTGAATTTCACCACTCTTCTGCCGGTACCACTTGTCCATGTCAAGGGTTGTGAGGGTAGCGGTAGAGGACTCGGGGTGTTGAGGGGGCCTTGACAGGGCGTCTGGCACGTGATGAAGTGCTCCCTTTCTGTGGACGATTTCCATGTTGTAGGCCTACAGCTAGTTGCCAGCACTACAGATCTATTTTAGTCAGGTACCGCGCATCACGTAGGTTGTCCAGCAGGACAACCATATGCGGAAGAGGGTACGCGTCCTTTTTAACGATGACGTTGACTACCCGGTAGTCAATACAAAACCTTATTTTTCCGTCCTTTGTAGGGACTATTACCGGGTAGCTGCTCCACGAGCTTTCCAATGACTCTATAATACCCTCCTCGAACAGTCGATTGATTTCCGCATGCCTACTGTAGGAGTTTGTCCGGTAATCGTCGGAGACGCTGCTTTATAGGACGATGCCCTTGGGTGTCGATAAAGTGTGGCTGCATGCGTACCAACTGCAGCGTTCCCATACTTTCCGGAAACAAGTGTCGTAGCACTCGGTCTAATTTTCGCTTGTCTGAGTCTGTTAATTGGGATACCCCATTGACGGCTGCGATTGCCGTAATAGCCTCTGGCGAGTCACGTTGTTGTGTGCCTAATGATGTTTTAGGCATGTGCCACATAGGTCACGTCGGCATAATTAATGGTCATTTTGATTGACGTAAGTATGCCGAGTATCATGACATACTTCAAGGAAGCCGATACCTTGAAGCAGGCTTTCAGTTGTTGGTTGTCGATTGTCAATAACAAATCGACTTCGCCTTCGCCGGGACATTCTTTGCCGTCTAGCATTTGCATATCCGAGCGTACAGGTATGATAGCTGATTTTACTAGCTTGTCTGGACCAAGGCCTACGTAAGATTTCCGAACGCCAGGGTCTATCAGCGCCGGGAATATTTTTCCCATCAGCTCTACATTTAGGAAGAATCTGTTTTCTTCTTCCGGTGCCTTGATGTTGGGGTATGTGTTTGTCACATCCCTGGCTCTGGAGCAATCATCATCATCGTTGATGTTAAGTGGAGTCATATTAAAGGGATTGTCGAGTTCGCCTCCAGCGTCCTCGTTCCTCATTTGTTTCCCGAGCTTTTTCGTGAGCTGCAGAGGGGACAGTTCAGTGTCGTGACGTTATTGTCGACACAGCTATAACAATGGACTTTCCGTCTGTCAGGGCATCTTTCTGCCCAGTGTCCTGGTTTTTTGCAGGTCCAGTAGGGCCTATCATCCTCCCGCTGCGGTCCATTCTTTGGAACGCCATACGTTCTCTCGTGCTGGGGAACGAAACTCCCGATCTCGACTATCAGGGGATCTGTAGATTGGTATCTCTGATCGTTTCTGTTAGGTGATCGGTATTGCCCGTCAGGTGTTCTTCTGCTCTGTGGTTCTCGGTCTTGGTTCCGCGGTGGGCTTCGAGAGGGGTATCTATGTCGGTATGGCGGGGATGGAGAGGGGTTTCTGGGATGTGATGCCGATACGGGCGAGGGGTATCTCGGTGAGGGGGTGGTTTTCTATGGTAAGGGGGCGGTGACCGATACTATGGCGATGTACTCCTTTGTCGCCTGCACTCTTCTGTTCGTTTTCCAGTCGTTTCCCTGTTGAACATGGCAGTCGGACTGTCTCTTCGGGCGTCTCTCAGAGAGTTGTGGGAATGCGATCGTACGATATCGACACTGGTTTCTACTGGGCCGGATGACTCATTTATCGTAACAGATTTCTTCGGGGCCGTTGGTTTTTCGTTATCGATTACCGCCAATCTCGATCACCTTTTCGCCCTTTCTGACGGAGAGCAGGCCGCGGTTCTCACCATGCATTCGTCTTGTGCCGGTGGTTCTTTGTGCCGCTTTGTGAGCTCGTTCTTTAGCTCGATTTGTTGACCCAGTAATTGCAGCTCGTCGATGGACCGGAAGTCGTTTCTATTAATTTTTTCCATATACGACGGATGCAGGTTTCTGTATATCCTGTCGAGCTGTGCTTCAAGTTTTAGTGCAGGTGCCGGCTTGTCTAGTAGGACACGTATGCCCCTGAGGTATGAACCTATGGGCTCTTTTGAGCTTGCATTCTATCACGCAATTCCTCTTCTAGGCACAAAGTATAGTCGATAGGCCAGAATTGACGGCGCAGCGCTGCCTTAAATTCATTCAGGGTACTCTAATGTTTATATAAGCGTCTAGCCCAGATCCGGGCTGAGCCGCCCAGTATCCCTGGAATTAATTTTAAAATATCGGTTGCTGTAATATCGAGGCTGTTCATCGTCTCCTCCATTCTATCGATTAACTCCGCGTCTTCACGAGGGGCTCCCATGAACTGCACTTTCCACTGGCGCAGCAACTGTCCGGTACGCGTTTCCTTTAAGTATGTATTTTCAAAGGGTCGACTCGCATTCGTGTTGTTGAGCGTTGTTTGTGCTGTGTTATGCGTGGGTTGCGCTCCAGGTGTTGCGTAGGGCATCCCCGGGTGTGGCATCGCGGCGTAATACTGGAACAGCGCTCGGTGAGCATATGACCATCCTCCAAGCAGGTGTTGCCAGCTGTTCACAACAGCGGGGAGATGGTTATCTCCAGTGACCTTCGTGCTGTGCACTGGTGGTGATAGCCAAGGCCCGTCCGGGTATCCCACGTATGGAGCACTATTCGACCAGATCCGTGCCGTAGTGGCGACAGAGTGTTCCGTTATGTTCTTATTTTCCGAAGCATTGTTGTTGTCTGCGTCGTGCTGTATATGTTCGAATGCGGTGGAGCTCAAAATTTTTGATAACTCCACGATGTCTCGTTGGTTTTGTCGCCATTCTTCATCTTCTTCGGCGTGCCATTGTGCTGCATTTGGTCCGAAAAGCCGCCGTATTTCGAAGCACAATAGCCTATCTTTCAGTATAGTTAGGTCTTCATCTATTTGGATGTGTAGCCTTTAGGCTTCAGTGAGCAGCGCGTCTTTCTGTAATTTCTCGTAGACGCCGCTGAGTCTTACTCTCTCTTCATTTATATTACTACTAATCTCTTGAGGAAGCTCCATCTTTTCTGGGCAAGATTCTGAAAATGGGACGATACAACGACAAAAGTCTAAAAATTATGTAGGTCTATGCGTGTAAAAGAATTAGTTGATATGCGTGCTGAGTGACGAAAGCTTAAATACTTTTGATTATAAAATATGTTAGGTGTGAAAGCTGTGTTAAATTTTTACGAAGAGAGATAATAAAAGGAAATATTATAATGCTGTAATTTCTTATAACAGTGATTATTTATAAACTTAATTATGATTAATTCATTAAATTATAAAAAAAAATTATTATATTGTGTACAATGGATGCTGATTTGTTTTAAAATTGAAGTAAATTTATTTAAAGATTGATTTATTGATTTATTCTAACTTGAGTATCAATCTCAAATTTGTTGATGGTTAATAAATAATAAATGACAAAAAAATAGAATTTTGGTTATCTATATTGTACCAGTTGTTGTTATTGTCTATATTTTTACTGTTTGTTATTATTATATTAATATTTTATTTTAGATTAAATTATTATTATTATTATATTAATAGTTTATTTTAGATTAAATTATTATTATCATCTAGGTTATTTTCAGTATAGTTGTTATTTGTTCGTCACTACAGTAGTGCTTTACTATTACTTATTATAGAGCACAGTATTTCTAGCTGGCAGTAATAATTAAAATAAGAATTATTGAGAAGAAAGAGAAAAGATAAGATTTTTTTTGTAACGCTGAATTAGATAGTAAAAAAAATATCTATAATTTTTTGATGCTGTTCTTCCTTCTTATTTAGTTTTCCCCTGTTCATTTATTTGTTCATAATTAAATGTAATAACATACTAAAAACATAATAATATAGGCAGTACATTTCCTCTCTTTTTATATATATATATATATATACATGTTTATATAGCTATTATTATATTAATGCTACTTTATTCCATTTACACGCTTAATTTATGTTTAAATATTATTTCAATTATAGCAATCACTTATTTGTTCTGGTCCTTTAAATATGTGATCAATTGTTTGGTGTTACGTTGCTATTAATTTTTCATATATAATGGTCGTCTCGACATATGGTTCTTTGTCCTGTCATTAATAGTTTCAGCTATTATCTTTACTAAATTATTTTATTTTTAGGTTACTTTATTGTTAAGTTGTTATTTATACGAATTTGTTGTAATAATCACTAGTTGGATTATTATATACGGGTTGTATTATTATGTAGTTGATTATAATATTTATTATAACACATTAGTTCCAATATCACTTCTATAAGAGTTTCATATAATTATTTACTATTATTTAATATTGTTTAATATTATTTATATGGTTCTTTAATATTTAATAGTTTGATATGTTATTTAATATGATATAATAGCTAAAAAAAAAGAACACCTACAATATCAGAATGTTATTGTACTTAAGTGTGTGATTTAAGTCAGGTTCGTTATGATGTTCCCATCAGCTATTTGTTGAGATTAATATCTCACTTATGTGTATTAGTCAATATATTAATTAGGTGAACAAGTTAAATGAATTGCTTTAAAGAAATGAAAATTGCGGCATTTGCTTCTTTTCAGTTTAGCAAGTTCTGTCTGTATTTGACTACAGGTAAACTGCCAATAACATTTGTTTACAAAAAACCTTTAATTTTCAACAAAATTATCTGAAATTAATTTCCACCATTGTAGTGAATGTTCCCAACATCTCCACTTTGGAAAGTTAAAAAATTCCAACTCCTTCCTGAAAATTATTCTCTTTCAAATTTCTTGTTCTGTGTACCTATATGTCAAGCGTATAGGTTATACCTGCCAGGAGAAAGAGAGAGAAGTTCTTCAGCTACTTGAGTCACTTTCTCTCTTTTTTTTTATATATATAAAGTGATGTTGTTCTTATACCTTGATTTTATATAATGGTGAAGAGGGTAGAAGCGATACCGATAACAGGTCGGAAAGGTGTACTACATACACTGAGTATACGATATTTATTTATTATACATGTTTTTCATTTATCTCTTCTAATTTCTAGATTGACGTATTTTACTTCTTCTGAATGTACTGATGATTTAATGTATTGTATTTTAACAATTGCTATGATTCATTTGTAATAATGTAAATATTTCAGACAAAACTATCTTCTATGTACTGCTCAGGATCATATGTAATATGGTCAAAAGTACAAAAGGGATAGGAACGATAAAATATTTATATGCTTTTACACATAATGAGAGAGGAAACGATACATATAAAACGATACTTTATATACTACTTTAATAAAGATTTAGGAACATGAGTAACGAGAAAGGAAAAATATATGAATAACTTGTAAATAGAAAAACATTTGAATAACTGATAATATATATAACTTTCCAGAAAATGCTATTTACCTTGGGTATGAACACAATAAGCTTAAGAGGTATTTTGACCTTGACCTTCTACCTTTGTTTATATAATTACTAAATATCTCATTTCTCAAAAATTCAATTCTCAAAATTGGCATGAGCCAACTGATATGCCGACATCATCAGCGACTTGTCTAATTGTAATTCGGTGATCGTTCATAACCATTTCTTTCACTTTTTTCGCGATTTCATCGGTTATTGATGTGCTTGGGTGTCCGGGTCATTCGTCATCTTCAACTTTTTCGCGGCCATTTTGGAAATGCTTATACCACTCGTAAATTCTTGCTTTACTCATAGCAGTCTCACCATATGCTTTTGTAAACATTTTACAAACTTCACTACACTTTATTTCATTTTTCAGAAAACGACGGACTCTGGTGGCCAAAGCTAGGTACAGACTGTTTCGTGCGATTTTCTAAATGTTGTTTTTCGAAATTATATGATTAAAAGGCCGGCAATGATCTTGGGTGCAAGTGCGGAAGAGGTCTGGCGAAACAATAAGTTACCAGCAGGGTGCAATAAAATATGAACAGCTTATACTGGCACCGACCAAATAGAAATTTGATTGTCACATGTATAAATATATACATCCTAGCAGCAGCTACAACGAACTTCAAAGTTTTTAAACTTGCGGGAACTTTAATCAAAACTGCAAAACATAAAAAATTGGGAAAATTCCTTATAGCAAAGAATTGCGAAATTTCCAATTAGTCGACCAATCCGATTTTTATGAAAATTTGTACATATGTTTTTTAGGATTCTGATTAAATATGTAATAGTCAAAATTAGATATCATTTCATTTTTATAATAAATTACATAAAAATCCAATAAAAATATTCTTTTCCCGACTTATCTCATAATATCGAAAAAATTTCAATATATTTTTAATAAAAGTTCAAAACTCATTAAAATAATTAACTAAATTTAGCCCAAAAATACAATACAGTTCTATTATTAAAATGAATCGCATTAACATTATTTGAATAATATGTTGAATTTGAATGGTATTGAACCTGAAAAAAATTTAATAGAAAATTATTTTTAATAATTCTATATTTTCCTATAATATGACATCTTTTATAAAACTAATTTTTACTTTTTAAGTGCAATTTTGTCAAACTAAATTTCTTAACAATAATTATAATTGGAAGAAAGAAATCTATCATTGTTAATTGCATTTTTATATTGTAATTTATGAAACAAAATTTAATTCTTACATAGTTCTAAAGTTTTACCACCTTTATAAAAATAATATGCAATTAAAGATGATTTTTTAGGATCAGTTTAATTAAAATAATAGTTGTCTAATCTAAAAACTATTTAGAAAAAGTAATTTGAAGCTTACAGAATATTATAAGTTTTACGATTAGAATTTTTTGTTAGTTTTAATGAAATACGAAGTTATAATTTTTCCAAATTCATTGCTTCAAAAAATTGTTAAGAAAATATTTGTATATAATTCATTGTTAAATGTAATGATATTAACAGATTTTTGTAGGTGGTGATCGATGCCTTATAATTTATTTTACTTTCTGTTTAAAACTCAATAATAAGAATTCAAGCTGAGAGAAATAATTCCACCTTTTATAAATAATTCTCAAATAATAACATTTATTACATTGTTATATAATAAGCTTCATTTAATTCTTGTTTTTGTGTTAGGGAGTGTGTTAGGGGCGTTGTCAGGATTATTAACCAAAGAACACTAACATTTATTAATTTGCAATGGGAATTGCAGCAACCACAACCTGCAAATGAAGAGAATAATGAATAAAGGTAGAAGCAAAATTAGCAAGGAAAGTTACATGGATGCATGTAACAAACAGAGTGCATATAGAAGGATAGAAATAAAGTAAAGTATGCATGCAGAAGAGTAAAGAAAAATACATATAGAAAAAGATATAAAGAAAGTATACGCAGAAAAGAAAAGGAAGATAGAAGGAGAGAAATAAAGTAAAAGATGCATCCAGAGAAATAAAGAAAATACACATATAGAGAGAGATAGAAATAAAGACTTATATATTAAGGAAGAAAGCCAGATAGGGAGAAAGAAACTGAGAGACATAGATGGACACGGACAGTTAGACACACGAAGAAGAAGATAGACCGAGAGAGAAAAAGAGAGGTATGTGGAAGTAAACAAGGAGCAAGAGAGAGAGAGAGAGACAACATAACCTTGAAACGGGGAAATGCTACAAAATTCGGAAAACAGACATGAGTAGAAATATCAGACTAAGTAAAATAAAGAACAACGCATACGTGGCGAAGATCCAGAAGCCATGCGGACGCCGCAAGTTGAAAATGGAAGATCGAAAGCGCATGGGCCGCTGCCCGAACGAACACGAGGAAGCAGCAAACGAACGAAAATTGCCGCAACAAATAGACGTACACCAAGCTCAACGACGTCAGCTCAACAAACAGGAAAGGCGCGTGGATGCGCTGAAAAGAAACAGGAAGAGATTAGTGAGAGTCGGAGAGATACGGCGTGCGCCGTCCGCATAGCAGACGGCCGCACTGGAAGTAGCAGTCGGCAAGAAGACCGAAGCCGCCGCGGAGAAGAAGCGGTCGACAGCACCACCGCTCTTAGCGGCGCTGCGCCGAACTACCGGTGGGGATATATATATAGATATATCCCCCGGGTAAATTCGAACTTGGCGCGCGGCGCAAGTCATGAAACGAGACGTTGCCGACGGACAATGTCGGTTGTAACTGTATTAATGTTACAGAAGAGCCCAGGATTGGCGCACATCGGAGAAGAAGGACGATAATTGGCGCAAATTGGAGAAGAAGGCTTATGATTGGAGCCTAGCAAAAAGAAGAGCTGTGATTGGAGAATCGGGGATGAAGACGATGAGGACTTCAGAAGATTTTTGAAGCGGGTTGAGCAACCACGTGTCGCGATCATTGCCACTAAAATTGTGAAGTTTTTTTGGTGTTAAGTCAGGAGACGGAAGGGAAGTTGCGCGAAAGTGTAAGTACGGGTGTTGTCGTGAAAAATAGTGAGGGGAAAATAAGGACTAGGACTGAGTAGTGCGGAGTGTGGTGAGAGTATGAACTGAGTGAATTCTCTAGCTATCCATCCATCTCTCTCTCTCTCTTACGGGAAATCATCGCGGAAGATCGGGAAGGCAGCAGCAACGAGCGCACGAGGGGACGCCCTCGTAAATTCCTTTGCGGTATCGGGCGGGTGGACCTGCGCGCCCGTTAATTACAAATTATACACATGTAAATTTTGCGAGCGGGGAAGGCGGGACGCAGGAAAGATTAGGTAGCGGCGACCACCAAGGGGGAAGGTGAGAGTTTCTCAGCGAACGCGGTGCGGCATAGCGCGGAAGTGGCAGAAGCGGCTATGTATGTATAATCAGGCGAGAAATATTATAATAATTTTTTTCTTTTTCTCTGTAATAAAGGAATTATTTGGGAAGTTGGCGCAGTTGATTTTTTTTCTTATATGTAACAGATAATATATATATATATATATATAGATATATATATATTATATATATATATCTATATATATATTATATATATATATATATATATTATATAGATCATCAAATATCAATAAAAGAAAAAAAATCTAATAAAACAATATATATATAATGTTATAAAATAATAATAATATGATATATATAAAATAATATACATATACATATAATATATATAAATTAATAAAAGAGTTAATATATAGAAGAAAATAAAATAACTTCGTGAAGAAAATCCTGAAAATAATCAGCCCGAGTTCCCGCTCTGGAAGCAAGTAGCAGGAATCTCGCAGTAAGTAAAAAGAAGTATGTGACGAGCGGGATTTGCACCTCGTTACAAATTATAATGTAGATATATTTAGACTATAAAAAATTACAATAACTCAATATAATAACATAAAATGAATTCTCTTTCTCTCTCATACGTCACACAAATCTCACAAATCTGCGCACACGCGTCACGATGTTCATCTGACCGATGCCACACCAAATCTGACGCACTCTGTCGATCCGCTCACCTCATCGCCTCGCTCTGCCCTTAATCACCGGTACCTATACTAACTTGTATAATTACCTAAATTTCTGCGCCGTCTGCGCGCATTCACTCACTCAATCTATATCGCATTATGGTACTTTCCGAGTATACATACATTCATACATACAGATCCTGTCTAACACTCGGCCATCCTGGAGATTGTTTGTCCTCAAACAATAGGGTATATAAATTTTTTTATTATATAATAGAATTTCATTTCATTATTCATATTTTATTTATAAGACATCAATTTAATATATTTTCTTAACCTAATACAATGTAATATGCGACTATATACACTACAGATTATAATTAATTATTACATTACCATCATCATCATATTTATTTTACAAATTGTTTTTCACAGTATAACTAGTATCGCTAGTGCACACCATAAAAATGCGTTACTTTGCGTTCACGCTTGCTTCTTCTTAAGTTATTATCGTTTGTCTTATTTCTTTGATTTACATCGACTGAATTCTCATTACAATTTACATTATATTCAATTTGAGTATGTGGTTGTTCGCGTTCGGTTTGTATATCTATCTCTGTTTCGCATTCATCCTCAATATTATATATAATGTTTTATTTGGCTGACATGTGCTGTTGTAGTTCGCGAATCTGTTTCAAAACCTGCCAATCTTTTAATCCTATACGTATCGGACGATAAGATAACAACTATTACCATGAGACCTTTGTCTTTTGCTTAAAATTTACACGACTCTCCTGTGGCTATCGAATTTGCCTTTATATATACAATATCACCAATTTGAAATTTAACATTTTTGAGACGATTTCTATTATACCTCATTTTATACACCTTTTGACCTTCTATGATTAGTTCGCGAGTATTATTTTGAATTTCATTTGGCGGATGGTACGTTTCATAATTAATGGTCAGATTACGCGTAAACCCTTCGTAAAATCGCGGTAAATACCCATACAGTGCCTTAAATGGTGGTGTGAATGAACGCGGGGCTAGCGAAAGGCGATTTAGTTTCCGTTATAATACCGGCCTCTTTACCTTCCGTAATAATTTTATCAAGTTCGGTCCTATCCTGCGTGTTTAAACGATATGGTTTTGCGGCAAAAGTTTTACTCCTTGAATCAAGCTCTACATCCATTTCCATTAAATCGGTGCAACCTAACTCCCATGACGTTTTTGCGACGCAATCACGGTAATTACATAACAGATTGACTAATTGATCTGTTTGTTTGCTGGTTATATCTGTCTCTACATATACCTAATCGCGTGTTACATTATTTTTACGTGCTTCTAATATAGGCGCTTCTTCTATTTTAAAAATTCTTTCGCTAAATGTATCGCTTGCTGGCATGCTGGTTTGATTTTGTTCAAAATGTATTACCGGTATATGTGTATTTCCATAATTTATTTTAAGATTAATAAAATGTATGGTTTCGAGTTTTATTACGTGATTCTGACTTGAAGTTAATTTTGTGTAATACGGATATTTACCAATATTTATTTTGCGGATCTCACTATCAATTTGTGTAAAAATTAAATCGTTTCCTACCCGAGTGTAGCTAATATCCGACACTTCTGTAAAAGTTCGACCTAATATTATGTCGTACCCTTGCACGTCATCGGGTACAATCCTGAACTGCATTAATTTTACATCTAATTTTTCTAATTTCATTTCTTCTTCAACAAAACCTATCGATTTAACTATATTCTTCCCGAAGCCTTCTAACACGGACTCTTTTCTATTAATTTTAAAATTACAATTTAATACGAATGATGCCTTTACAGTACATATCGATGCACCCATATCAATTTGCGCTAGAGCTTCTATACCACCGATTTCGATTTTTCTTAAAAATTTACCAATTGGTGTCCCGGGCTTCACATTCTCAACTATATTTATTTCCTCTATTGTGGGACTTCTTAACGGCGCATAACATTTCGCGACTACATGCCCGAGTTTTTCGCATTTATTACATTTTTATAGCTCTCCGCCAGGCTTGACATTCACGCGATATATGCTCGATAGAATCGTAATTAAAACACGAACTAACGATGTTATTACGCGCGCTTACCGGTGCTGTACCTCGAGGAGCTCTGCTTCCGCTGCTTGATTGCTGGATCGACGACGGCAACGCTCGCTGCATCTGGTTCGGTATTGCATACTGCACCGTCGGCTGCACTGGCATCGACACTGGTGATCGCTGCGGATGATAATATGCCGATGAATGTTGTGGCGCTAGCTGGATCTGTCGTGGTGGATACGGCATTTGTCTGTTGACACTGATTCGTTCTCGTCGATTTCTCTCAATGCTTTCGTACGATACTATATCTTTATACATCGTTTCGATATTCATGTAGTGCTGCGTGAAAATATACTGGCCCAGCTCCCTCGACCATAAGCCAGAAACTATTTCCTTGTTGACGTCATGCATATCCAAGTTAAGATTTTTGCATAAAAGAAGCTTATCGTGAAAGTATTCTGTGGTGGATTAGTGCGATCTCCGTGTTCGTGCGATCATCGCCTGGAATTTTTCTACAACTCCTCTTGATGCGGTGAACATTTTTTTGAAGTTATGTTGGAACGACTCAAAATCACGAATTTATGCACCCTTAGCGATAAGCCACTTATGCGCTGCACCCGTTAAGTACGCTTTCGCAGTGCTATAAGCCACTTGGTCTGGCCACTGATGCGTCTCCTTAGCGTTCTGCAGAACTTGTAGCCACGCTGACGCTTGCTCTGGCATCTCATTTCCACTGAAGTCTCCGATCGAATTCTTGATATCGGGTACCACACTATACACAGGTTGTCTATCAGTAATTTGGCATTCAATGAATTTTATCATCACCTGCATTAACTGGTCTACTTGAGGATTACTGACACTGCTACTTGCTCCTGGGCTTACTGCTTGAAATCTCTCCTCAATTCGACTACTAATGGCTGGCGAGATAATGTGCGACAAGTAAATTATCGGTACCTGGACGATATTTGATATGGAAGTCGTTTTAGCTTAATTCAAGTGCCCAGCGGACTAAACGGCCAGACAGATTTTTTATATTATTTAGACATTTTAACGTTGCTACCAATTCTTGTTTACTGTTATCCGTTTGCAAGATAAAGAGGCGGCTCCAGTCTGTACAGGAAAAGACGGGTACGTTTGTGAGAAGCTGCTTCATTTTGTCAAATACACTTTGCTCTGCTTCTCCTCATATCCACATAAATCGTTGTATTTCCTTCATGTATTGTGGTGGTGCTAAATTGAGTACAGCAGCCACTTTTTCGGGATTAGTTTATAAACCATTTGTGTCTACTATATGGCCTAAATATTTTAAGCTTAACGAGCAAAATGACACTTGCCTGGATTTAATTTTGCAATTTTTAAACGATACTACAATTTCGTCTAAATATGCAAATGTATAATATGCCACCACTGATGTAATCATTCTATCTAAAATTTTTTGAAATGTAGCGGGTGCTCGGTGCAGACCAAACGATATTACGTTGAATTCGAAATGACCTTTTTCTGCCACAGTAAAGGCAGAGATAAGACGACTTTCAGGTTTTAAAGCTACTTTTCAGTAACCATGTTTTAGATTTAATGTCGACAAATCGCGTGCTCCTCGTAGTTTATCAAGTGTAGCTTATCAATGGAGCTTTTCCGTCTTTCTTTTTTACGATCACCACCGACGAACTCCACCAACTACTAGACGGTCTAATAACGTTTTCTGCTAGCATTTTATCAACTTCTTGATTAGCAATTTTTTGCATTCGTTTAATTGGTGCCTTTACTCTAAAAAGATTTCGTATTGGTGTAGAGGAGTAGAACCCTTGATATGATTGAATTGATCTATTTCCATTTTGAAAAATGCTTCTAGTTTTTGTTGATCGGTCGGATTTAAATTTTGAAATTCGCAGAGCGCTTCAGTTGTACATACTTGGTATATTTGTTTGCTTGATGTTTTGGTGATTTCACGGTTATTTAATGTTATACGGATCTCAAGTTTTTTAAGAACATCCATACCTAAAAGCATTGGGTGGCTCAATCCTTTCATCACTAAGAATTTTTGTTGAAATCTTATCTCTTGTACGTATATCAGTCTGTATACATTTTTTCCAAAGTTGATATCCGAACCGTTTGCAAGCACTGCAATACGATTACTTGGCTCACTATGCCATTCAAATTTCATACAAGTGTTACTAAGTTGTTCACTTACGTAAGAACTCACAGAACTGGTGTCCAGGAGTGCTGCCACGTCATGATCTCCAATCATCACGTTCACAAAACGTCGATTGTTTGTTTTTGTTTTTAGTGGTTGGTGATGGGCCAAGCTGGGTTCGGTGTAAGCCCGACCCGCGAGACGTTTCCGGACGGATGATACTTGCAAACACGAATATAAATTCTATGTCGACCACAATATGAACAGAAAACCTTTTGTTGATTTGTACACTTAAATCGATCATGTCCGGTTTGTTTGCACTTCCAGCAGCGTTTATTTCGTATATATATATTGTCATATATAAAATTACTGTGTGATGATATACGTGCATATAAATATTTACTGCATATACATATATAGATAATTAATATGTTAAATGTCCTGGCGAATTTCGCATTAATAATTAATAATAATTATTGTAAACATTATAATATATTTTGTGATTGTGTAATGTAATTATCTTCTATATAATATAATTATACTGTATGGAGGATAGTTATATTGGATAGTGCGGAAGCACCATGCGTCGCGAATGTTTACGTCTCCAAGTCGCTAGAGTAAACATTCGCGGCCAAGGCCATTGCCGGCTAAACTCAAGGTACAACAACCCACGCTATTGAAATTAACATCGAATTATAATATTCGTGCGACTGTTGAAATTCGTGCTATAATACGTACTATAATACTTATACTATAATACATGTACGATTTTTTTAAATATTTAAAATGTGAAAATGGAACTGTGTCAAAATGTGATGGGCTTCCCAAGATTCATAAACAAAATCTGACATTTAGAATAACAATATCTTCTATAGGTTTCCCAACTTATAATATTGCTAGATTTTTATCTAATATATTGGTTAAGATAGTTGAAAGAACTAGTTCTTACATTAAAGATAGTTGGTGTTTTTACAATGAAATGAAAGATATTGTTATTCCGAAAAACTACAAGATGATTTCATTGGATGTAGTATCTTTGTTTACAAATATACCTTTAGAGTTGTTTAATGATATTATACAGGAAAAATGGCATGAAATTAATTTGCATACAAAATTAATAATGAATGAATTTATTAAAGCAATTAATTTCGTTTTTAATAACACAATTTTTTCATTTGATAATAAATTTTACAAACAAAAATACGGATGTCTAATAAAGTCGCCTTTGTCACCGGTTATAGCTAATTTAGTTATGGAAAAGTTGGAAAGTATAGCCTTGTCAAAATTGCTTTTTGAACTAATGATATTTAAGAGATATGTTGATGATATCTTTACAATTGTTCCGGAAGTTTTTGTGCATGTTTTTAATTCTGTACATGATAGAATTAAATTTACAAGGGAGGTTGAGGTTAATAATCGGTTAAGCTTTCTGGACATTAATGTCATTAGATGTAGTAATAATAAGGTGAAACTTACTTGGTACAGAAAGCCTACTTGGTCAGGTAGGTTTTTAGATTTTAATTCACACCCCAATTCGGAAACAAAATTGGAGCATTAAAGGGCGTCAATGACAGAGCAATAAAATTGTCACATAAAGATTTGAAACAAAATAATTTACAGATAGTAAGAGAAACTTTCATTAATAATGGTTATCCCATTGAATTTATTAATAGATTAATTGCTGAGAGATTGTTTGACATTTATAATACAGAAAATAGACATAATGCACGAGTTGATGTTAAGAAAGGCAAATTTATTGTCTTAGCATATGTTAAAGGATTATCTGAAAGAATTAAAAGAAATTTTCGAAAATATAACATTCAAATTTTCTTTAAAAATAGCAATAATTTGAGTAGATTGTTTAATAATTGCAATAATGAGGATGATTTATGCTTAAAATCAGGAGTTGTTTACAAGATTAATTGCATAGATTGTGATAAATACTATATTGGACAAACAGGTAGATATTTAAAAAAGAGAATTTCTGAACATAAATATAATTTACGTAGCTCACATATTACTTCCGGTTTAAAAGAGCATTGTTTAAAGTTTTTACATTCTTTTGATTTTGTGAATGTGGATATTTTGGAACATGGTATTAATAATAAGTATAAAAGGGATAGTCTTGAAAGTATTCACATTTCCAGGAATCGAAATAATGCGAATTTAATGTTAGAGTCTAGTAAATTGGACAGTGTTTATTGTTGACAATCCTGAATCGGTTCGAAGAGCCATGGTCGGACGACAAGCAGCTCGCTTTCATCTACAGGAATCTACTTCCGAAAATACAGAAATTAGTTCCGCGGGAGAAAAATACAAGTGTGAATCAGCTGATAGATCACGCACGAGAGGCCGAATGCGTCCTGGACGCCGAGCGCAACTACAAGCCTCCACCGGCACCTGAGGAGCGCATAATGCTCGAGTGGTCTTTCATCCAACAGACATGTCTCGGACACGTCCCAAGCCAAAGATCGCAGCCGTGGAAGTGAAGCCGTCAGATTTCAAAGCTTTGATGCGATAAGTCTTGCAAGAAGCAGGTTTTAGAGCCACCTCTCCTGATTTAAAGGCGTCAGGTATCGCAGCTCTTATGACCAAAAAAAGCAGTTGCGACACACGTCCGTGGCCGCTGCGTGCAGGAAAGAGTAGATCGTCAGTCTCGCCTAAATCAGAGAAAAAGCCTCTCTTCAGGGGAAAGCTCGTGCGCAAGCCCCTCAGCGACCGAAATAAAGGTCAGACGGCAGGTTCTGATACACAGTTCCTGTGCTGAGATTGCAGTTGGCCAGGCCACACTTTGCGCAGCTGTTCCGAATGTTTGAGAAATATGAAAAAGGGCGATTAAAAATGAGATCCCACTCGTCCCTACGCTTTGTAAGGCCTCTGAGAATCAGCAGGCAGCTGTGAGAACACTGGGTAATGACGATTGATCACTCCAATCTATAAAGGAAGAGCATCATGACCGTGACTCCACTGACACAGCCACAAGTATCGACCCAGATTGGTATATACGGTGGTGGATACAGGTAGACATAAGCGAGTTTTGCATAGATGCACTGCTCAGTGCAGGGACTGTTCGCACAGCACTCGAGCCAACCGACTTGAAGATCGCATCGTCGTCCTCGGTTCGGTTTAGTTCGATCCTTTCTCCGATCTGATGCTCGATTCGCCACGGGAAAAATTGAGACAATAATAGGCCAGGTGGCTCTTCCGTTTGCAATTGCAGGCATCGAAATGGAATTAGACGTTATTTTAATTCCTGACTTAAAAAATGACTGTCTGCTCGGTGCAGAATTCTAGTGCCCTTTCAATACGGTCATCCACCCGCGCGACAATACCATGTCCATCGAGGGAGCAGCGGCTTTCGTTCTGCTATAACTCTGCACCGTTTCGGTTACTTCGGCGTACTCGCTTGGTTTTATAGGCTTAACTGATGTTGACCATAGTCAATGTCGAACACTCCAGGAATTCCTCGACCGGATACTACCTCCGGCTCATCAGCTTCTGGGCTGTATGCATCTGACCGACAAAGTAATGAATGTCGGCAATGCTAAACTGATTAAGAAACGTTATTATCCAGTCTCTCAGAAGATAGAACTGGAAATGCATGCGCAAGTGTGCAAAATGCTCGATCAAGGCGTAATTGGTAGATCAAACAGCGAGTGATCTAGTCCCGCCCCAGTGGTTCGCAAGAGTAACGTGAGCTACCGATTCGACCTGGATTATCACAAATTGGAATCCGTGTCCAAGGTCTGCGCATACCCTCTCCCTTACATGGACGTAATCTTTCGAAAATTGAGAAATGCGCGATAGATCTCCATACTGAATCTCATCAGCACTTACTACCAGATTCCTCTTCGGAAGAAATCACGACACCTCTCTGCCTTTACTGGTCCAGGCATGGGATTGTTTGAATGGGCCTGTATGCCGTAGGGTGTTGCCGGTGGGCCTGCAACCTTTCAGCAGTTAAGCGACAAGTTGATTGGCCCTAAAAATGGAGCCGGTAGCCTTCGTCTACCTCAACGATGTCATCATCGCTACGGAGAGCTTTGACGAACGCCTCAAGTGGCTCGAACACATTCAGCGAGGATTTTCCGATGCCGGCCTAACTATTAATATGCAGAAAAGTAAATTCGGACTCGCAAAGATACGGTTTCTCGGCGTCCTCGTGGATCGTGACGGTTTTCGACCCGATCCCGATAAGATTGCACCAATCTTAACTTATGCCGCACCAAAGAACTTGAAATTGCCCCGTAGGCTTCTAGGCCTTGCGTTCTGGTATCGTAAGTTCTTGGAGAACTTTGCTACGCTTGCTAATCGTCTCATTCCATTGACCAAGAAGAACATCAAGTATCATTGGAGAGAAGAGCAGCAGCAAGCCTCCGAAGAAATCCAGGCGCTTGTCGCATCTGCACGAGTCCTTTCTCGACAGTCGTTTAGAGAAACGTTCGTGATAAAAACGGGCGCCCACGACTCGACACTAAGTGCCATGCTCACACAAACAGTTCATGGCGTCGAGCGCGTGCTATCCTACACCAGTCGCACGATGGCTGCGGCTGAGCGTAATTATTCGGTCACTAAACGTGAGTGCCTCGCCGTGCAATGCGTTGTACGAAAGTTTCACAGTACTTCAAGGGCTATCACTTTCAGGTGATGACGGATCACAGTAGCCTTTGTCGGCTGCACTCATTGCGCAATCCCATGGGCAGACTTCTCCGTTGGTCTTTCGAATTACAGAGATATAATTATGAAGTCATCCACCGGAAAAGTACCTTGATTTTCGTACAAGATAGTCTTTCTTGATGACGAGCCGACCTGCGCTGTCGCTTCCCTCGGCATCACCGATGTTCAAGAGCCCTGGTATCAGCGCCTTCGTAAGAAAATGGTGAGTGATCCAACCGACCATCCATGGTGGAACGTTATAGGGCAACGACTGTACTACTACCCCCCCCCCCCCCGACCCAGCCAACAAAGATCTAGTAGATAATCAGGATGCGTGGTAGCTAGTTGTGACTAAGGAAAATCGCCGTACCGTTCTTTGTGAATGTCATGAGGAACCCACAGCCGACCACTCCGGACTATTGGCCCTCGTTGCATAACGATATAACCCAATTCGTCCGGGATTGCACCGTGTGTCAGCAGTGTCAGTGGGCTGTAGTAACTGGAGACGCGATGTGTCCGTTTCCATAATATGCCCGAGGATACAAGTACTTACTCGTCTTCATGGATCTATTCACTTGCTTGGTAGAATGTATCCCCATCCGAAAGGCGAATACGCAAACGATTCGCCGCCAGTTGAAAGATCGCTTATTTTTAAGCTTTGGTATGCCCGAAGTATTCCTATCGGACAACGGCACCGAATTTCGTAATAAGATCATCGAGAAATTCGTTTTGGAGCGTCGGGTAGTTCATTCAACGATACCCCCTTATCAAGCTCAAGCCCATCCGGTAGAGAGGGTTAAACGGACTCTGAAGACCGCGATGAACGCCTTCATTGAGGAGCCTCATAGTACTTGGGATGCGCACTTCGCCGAGCTGATGTTTGCATACAATACATCCGTAAAAGACTCCATTGGCATAAGTTTAGTCTTACACAACACGGATCGTCATCCCTCAGCTCCTGGCATGCATAGTTGACAGGAGGAGCAGGGCATACATGTAGTGCAAGAACAGGCTGTTCTACAGCATTGGAAAGAGCGCATAGAAAAGTTATCTGATCTCCATATAAAAGCAGCGGAAAACTCGCAGCAAGTACGCACTACGTTATGCTGACGTAGCCGTAAAGGAGGGCGCACGTGCACGGCTCTCGAAAATTGTCGAGCCTTTCGTATATGGCATCGGTAATCTCTTCTTATTATCTCTGATTTTACTAAGGTGAGAAAGTTGCAAATTCTGCTTTTTTAAAAGTATATCGTTACTTATCAGTAAATTCCTTAGAGAAGCTCTGTATGTTCTATAATTACACCTGTCAGGCTGTATCATTAATGTCTTTATACATTTCCAATTTTCAATATTTTTTTTTAATATTAATTTTATCTGTTTAAAAAAAAAATTTTAATTGAAACTGGATAATCTACTATTATCAAATTGCCTTTGCTGAAAAAGATAAAATGAAATGTTTTTTGAGTTAACACAATTACAAGCTTTTTGAATAATTTTTATATTATTTTGAATAGAAATTACGTCGCATAATTATTCGTAAAAATTAAATTATTAACTATTTCAAAAATTCATGAAAAAATATAGATAATTTCTCTATTTCATTTTTTCGGATTTAATTAATTATTGCTTATTTACATTAATTAAAAATTAACAATGAAAATAATTAATTTTTTAAAAAATTACAATTGACATAAATAAATTTTCGAATTTTTGATCTATTTGTATTAGATCAAATATAGGTATATATATATACTAGCCGGCATATTATACTTATTCCAACTTTTCGGATATAGTAGATGATTATTCATGTATTAATAAAAATGTTATTATTATATGGAATATATTTTTGCGCAATGTATAGTAATAGTGTATTTAAAAAAATTTTTATGTAATGCAAAAGTAATTATGTTACCTATATATTTCAACACATTTCCTTCACAAGCATTTCAAATAAAATATGTCCATAACTGTAACATTAAATTTGAAATATGACGAATGCAATGTTATACGATGTTACTAACGAACTACGAAAAGTAATTACCTATCGTACATAATTATGTTCTGTCACAAAAATATTGCATTTAAAAAATTGTAGATATGTATCATATTTGAAAAGCAATACTAAATAAATATTACTTATATATTTCCAAATTATAGAGCCTTCGCCAGAATTACTTTTGTAGTCGAAATATTTCTGGGAAATCTAAATTTGAAATATTTCAATTGCAATATAAATTAATATTACTCACATATGAGGGAAACGAATTAAGAAATAATAGATATAATATATCCTGTATCTGTTATATTGTAACTGTAATATATATAATATCTGTTATTTCAAATATAACAGATACATGAAATATGAAATATTTCAAACGTAATGTTATATAAATATATTATACATACATATCAAATATTACCTTCATAGCATTTTAGTCATGATATTTTCTATAACATTACATTGAAAATTCTTTAAAAATTTTTGCTTATTTTACCCCATGAACTATTAAATTTAATATCAATTATGCAAGAAAAACAATGTCTTATAACTGATGAAAAAATATTCTCGAAGGTTTTCAGAATTTTTCGGTACTATTTTGATACTGGATAAATGTTTTACTAACAATATAGTTAATATTTAGTAAAAAGCTCCTCAAATTAACCCTCCAAAAAAGAATATTAAATAGCAATTAATTGAAAAAATTTGAACTAAAAAAGAGTAGAGCTGTCAAAGCTATATGATATGCATATTAGAAAATGTTGAATTTTTATTATTAAATTTATTATTTATATGAAAAAATTAGGTTTTAAATGATTTCAAATTGCTGAATAAGATCGAAGCAAAAAGTAGAATTTTGAAGTTTACAGTGAAAAAGACATGCTCTTAATATATCATAATATTCAAGAAATATATTACATTATAATTGAAAAATCATTATTTGTGTGAGTTTTCATCAGCTTTTCTCATAAAAATTTAATTTACATAAAACATCACTATGCTATTCATAATCAGAACATCAAAAAAAAAATTATATATATATATATATATATATGTTTTAACAGTCGGCGCGCTGCAGTCGACCGGCTGTGTTCGCACGGACGTAAACTAACCCGAGCCGAGACGACGGACGAACGGTGCCGCACAAGGACCGTCGGCAGTCCATAGCACCGATCCGGAGGCTCGATTTTCGACGCGCCACGTGAATGTTCGGTCATGAGTACCACGCGCGCTGCCCGACTTAGTCGAGGAAGTGTACGCCGTGCGCTGCTTCATCGATCGTAAGTATGAGTGTCGCGCCACGCCAGCCCAGGTCGCCCATCAAGCAATTATCGAGGAGGGACGCATCCGTCTGCTCGCTCATCGAGTGCATGTGTTCTCCCTTTGCCTTCCTCGGTCTCTAGCATCTGGCGTTTGCTTTATCAATCCGGAGTGGTGCCCTCTAGACAAGTTTAAATCTTGATGCACGTTTCCCATAATGATTATATATCTCCCCTGGATTCTCTGCTTCTACCTTTACTCATTTATTCATCATGCCAAAACCTATGGAGGGTAGAGAGAGAAAGAGAGAGTGAAAACTCCGCTCGTTTTACATGGGAAAAGCTTATCAGAAAATTAACAGGAGAAGGTAGTTCAAATTTGTCCGGTAGATGTCGCTGTCTTGGAAATCCATCGATGGTTCTGTGTGCAACAGAGAGAAAGTAAAAGCTAAAGCAAGTAAGGGGAAAAAAGAAGCAAAAGTAGAGGAGCAGAAATTTAACTTTCCTCTCTTTCCACGCCCACATATACCTCCATACTCTCTTTACTTCAAATACATGCATTTGAAGTGTCGTCGTCTTCTGACAATTTCTGTACTGAAATCCTGCGTGTAATTTGACACGATTTTAGCGGATTCCCACTCCTTCTCTCTACTCTCCCTATCAAAACCTATCAGCGCTGTCAAACGGCAATTTCCTAAGTAGATAGAAGAGTGAAAAACGTCAAAAAAAAAACACCAGTTTCTATTCCTTCTCTTCTATATCCTTCCGAACTTTGTTTACCACATTTATATATAGTTCATTAATCGTTATCTGGAGGATAGAGAGAAGGAATGAAAACACTGCTGTAATTGTGTCAAATTACAGGGCAGCGCTTTGGGATGAAATTGGCCGCAAGGCGGCGACACCCTGTGAAGTTGCTTGTTTAAGAATGCTCCATACCGCGATCCCAGCGCCACGATGAACTATTAAAAAGAAAATGAAAATGTGTAAATCGTAGATTTAGTTTTGCGTCCTCATTTTACGTTTTACAATATTGAAACAAATTTTATACGAATCTTTGAAAAATTCTACAATTGGCGGTATCCCTTACTGCTTTCATAATATGTTTCAAAGATAGTGTAAAAAAATAAGAAAATGTTTATCTAACTGTCGTCTGCACTATAGACATCGCCGCTTTGCAGTAACATCAAAGAACAACAAATATTATAAATTTTATATGTATAGTACAGATCAAACTTGGATAGCCCCGGATGTAAAATTGAATAATGAATCAAATGAACATTGTTTCATCTTTCTATTCATAAAATTGAGGGAGTAAAACGAAATATAAGATTTTATTACGGTTATAATGCAAGTTGTCAATTCTGTAGATAAAAAAGTGAGAATTTTAATTTTTGATTTTTTGAATAGGTGGCGCTAAGAAAAATATTCAATGCCGTACAAATCAAATAAAGAATTATGAAGCCTGGTGCAGTATATATATATATATATATATATATATATATATATATGCACATAAATACACACATGCATACATACATGCATGCAAACACATTGCAAACATAGTAATGCAATACGGAAATTTGAGATTACAGGGAGGTGAGAGATGTACGAGCTTGAGTCAATAAATATATATAAAAATATAATAGGAAAGTAATTGTTCTTTTCCAAACCTAAAGTATATATAATATTTATGTAGGCAAAAATGTTACTATTGCCTACGCAGATTTAATATTTATATACATCCTAAAAATTCTTTATTTAATAAATCGTTTCTTAAATTCCCAAAATTTCAAACATGTTTATTTTTTTGCAAGATAGTCTTTTAACTACAATTAAAACTCATAATTTTAGGAGGAAATGAGAGTTTTGAGTGTTCACAACGTGTAATTGATGCATTTGAGTTACTACTTCGATATGCACTCCTATTAGATAAAACGGATAAGAAAAAGTAACGTGAAAAGAATATATAATTTTTAATTCAAATGTAAAATATCATAAAACCATCATTATTTTGGAATGTAGAAGTGTATGACTGTGTATTTATAGTACTGAATTTTGTATAAGGAGTAAGTACAGGTTATAAATTAATATCTTATATTATAAATATTTAAATATATAGTTATCTATATAAAGCAGTTTATTTATTTATTTTTATATTACACATCATTATACAGTGATTGGCACTTTGTATAATTTATACAATTTATATAATAAACAGCTTTTATAGAAACTTTTTGTAAGAAAACTGTTACAGATTCAAATATTAAAATAACTTTTAATGAAGAAACACTATTTGACAATAGCACTTATATATTAGAAATTACTATCTTTTTCAATAAGTATCATTTCAATAGTTTCATTACAATCTATTCAACAGGTAATTATAAAAATTTTATTTTAAAATATATTCTTGTACGGTTAAAGTTTTCTTTAGTATTTCATACATTGTAATTTTTTGAAATAAATATGTCAGATTAAATAAAGTCAATATGTCAAAATACAAAAATTATACATATATTGCCGCCAAGAATATCACGATATATAATATAGGAATATTTTTTATAAATATATATATATATATATATATATATATTGTTTTTAAATAATTTTTTTTTCTCGTTGGATAGTGGAAAGTTCTTCCGCCATTGTTTGACAGCTAAGGGCTCTCGCCAACTGAGAATACCGCTGGAGCCGATTCCAGGGTATGCAGGATTCTACTAAACCTACTAAACCCACTAACCATATCAGAGTGCAAATATATACTCAGGATCACTTAGCTATCGCCATTGTATTCCTTTCCCCTGATTAATCTTCCATAGTTTCCGTCACATTCAATTCTCTGCAGTATTCCAGAAGACTGAGTACATCCACCTTGGAAAAACTCTCGTGGTCGAGGTTATCTTCTTGCAGCCAATTTACGCGACATTCCGTTAAGTTAGGGTACGTGCATAAGAAATGCCTCGGAGTTTCCTCCTCCTTCCCACACCATCTGCAGAGGTTACTGTGTCCTCTGATCTTGTGTGTATAAAACCGTAAATTGCTGTGTCCTGTTGTAAGTTCCAGGATTAACTTTATTTCACGTTTATTTAGTTTGATGATCCTTTGAACCCATCCGCAGATCTTACTGCCGAGAAGGTCTTTGGACCATTTGTATCTGCGTGAGTTTTCCCACGTTGTTAGCTTTACTTTCTCAAGGCTTCTCTATATCACAGTGCATCCCTCTTGGTAAGGTACATCGGTATCCCTTACCCGATGACACTCCGATGAGCATCCTTGTTTTGTCAGAATGTCTGCTTTCATGTTTCTCTTACGGGCCGATTTTCTTGTTATCCATGTAACACAGACCTTATTTGCCCTGGCCAAATCGACTAGAGCAATTTTAGCTTCTTTGACCAGTAGTGACGTAGTGCAGGGTTGATCGCGGGCCTTCAGCGTTGCTATGCTGTTTGTACATATATTTATGAATCTGCCCTTAATTCCCCTCTGCATTAAGCCGTTTGCAGAGGTTTCAATGGCAGCTATTTCTGCCTGAAACACTGTGTTGTATTTATTCAGTCTAAAGACTGAATTTAAACTGCGTTCAGGTCCATATATACCGAATCCAGTACCAATATCTGTTCTGGATCCTGCTGTGAACCGGATATCACCTCCCAAATTAAGGTCATTGTTCTAATCCTCCCTGCTCGGCATCCTGATCTTATATCGTCGCCCGAAGCAGAGAGTTTTGTTAATACGATCCTGAGGGAGATTAAAAGTTGGGCCTCTCCGTATTTCCATGCAAATGGTAGCGTGTCCAGTTGCGGTACTATCCCACTGACCGCTGCATATCATTCTATAAGCCGATCTGGCAGCCGTTCTTGTTATTTCCAAGTCCAGGCTGTCCAGACCTAGCATCATCCTGACAGCAGCAGTAGGGTACTCCTTTTTAATCCAAATGCTCCCCTTAGCAAGATTGCCTGTATGTCATCCAGGATCCTCGCAGAGGATTTATTCTCGATCACTTTCCACCACACCAAGGCAGCATAAGTCAGCCCCGGCATCAGTATTATTTTGTATATTCATAAAACTTTCTGCGGTTCAAGCTCCCAGCCCGTGCCAATAGCCGACCTACACTGCATCAGTATGTTGATGATCTTTTTACTCTGCATTCGCAGGTGTTTTTCCCACGATAGATTCTTATCTAGGTATACACCTAGGTATTTAACCCCTTCCATATACAGTATACCTTGCCCGCGGTAGTTTACGCAAGATTTTATTTTGCTCTTGTATTTCCTAGTAAAGGCTACAATCTCGATCTTCTTTGGATTGATCCCCAGGGATCTCTCTTGACACCAGTTATTGACCTTTACCAGAACCTCCTGAAGAATTTCAGGTAATATCTCTTCGTACTTGCCCCTGACAAGTATTGCAAAATCATCTGCGTATGCGACTGCGAAGATTCTTTCCTCTTCAAGCATACGCAGTAAGCTATCAGCTACAAGATTCCACAGGAGAGGTGAAAGTACCCCTCCTTGTGGATATCTTTCGTTGACTTTACCTCTTACGAGTTTACCTTTCCATTCACTATATACCTCTCTATTACTTAAGGAACTCATAATCCACCTTCTAATAGAGGGTGTTATTCCCTTAGCATATAGAGCGTATTCAATGACAATCCTAGTGGTGCTATTGAAAGCACCTTCTATGTCTACGAAGGCACCTATTACAGTTTCCTTCGAGCTCCAAGCCTCCTCAATGTGTTTGACCACTGAGTGACGAGCTGTCTCAGTGAAGTTTCCTGTCGTGTAGGCATGTTACCTACTTGAAATTAGGCTATTGATCAACACTGTTTGCCTTATATGTAAATCTACTACCCTCTCCATCGTTTTTAGCATGAATGACGTCAGACAAATTGGTCTGAAGTCTTTCACCGACGAGTAACTACCGCTCCCAGGTTTGAGAATAAAAGAAACACGAAATGTCTTCCATACCTCTGGTATATACGAATGATGAAGTCAGGAAAGTTAGCCTTCAGAAGTAGTTCAAGTGTGCCCTCTTCTGTATTTACATAACTACCTGTTGCATCTCGTAGATTTTGCAGTGGATAGTTATTATCCTTTGTTAGGATTTTGGCCAACTTGGCTACATCAGACAAGTTCTCGGTCTCTGAACAGAAATTCCTCCATGCTTCTCTTTTAGCAATGTTTAGTTCTCTTCTGAAATCGCCCATTGTTTTCTTATACATGGACCGTCCCTCAGAGTTTTTCCTCTTCTTCGCCCTATTGAAGGCCTTGCGTGCCCTTTTTCTCAGCGCCTCTAGTTTCCCATTCCACCAGTATGCGCTGTTAGGTTTCCTAGCAGGCTTCAACGGACAGTTGTTTTCGTAGGCTCTGTTAATTGCTGTCTGGACTTTACATAATGTCCAGTCTAGTGGAAACTCAGTGCCATATTCTCCTTTAAGATGAGCAGTGCTTTCGCGAAGTTCATCTTTAAATAGTTCCCAATGTGTATCTGTTGGTTTTCTCCTCGGTTCCATTCTTGTGTTAAGACATTCCAATTGGAATGTTATGGTCCTATGGTCTGACATGGATGGTTCTTTTTCCACCTTCCATCCATGTTTAATACTCCTTGCTTTAACAGATGCTACAGTGAGGTCAAGTACCTCATTTCTGTTAGCTGTTATAAAAGGGGGCTCATTTCCTCGGTTGACAATATCCAAATGACTTCCGATTAAATACTCCAGTAAGGCCTCTCCTCTGGCGTTGATGTCGGTGCTACCCCATGTCACATGATGTGCATTAGCGTCACAGCCAATGATCAAGTCTAGATTCGAGCGTCTGCTGAACTCAACCGCCTTTCTCATACTAGAGATAGGTATATCCTCATCGTGTGCAAGGTAGACTGAGCAAACTAGGACACTTCGCACATATCGGTCTTTGCTCTCGATTTCTATTTTGATGGTGGTGCAGTCCCTGCAGCTCAGCTCCTGCAACAGAACACCATTAATTCGCTGGATGAAAATGCAAGCTCTCGCGTTTCCATCTCTGGACCCCACAAAAAGTTCCCCTTTCACGTTAATACCCCTAATACTTTCCCTTCAAATCCAGGGTTCCTGTATTAGGGCTATGTGTGTATGCACCTTTCCCAGGCTTCTTGTTAAAATCGCCGAGGCGCTTTTGGAATGGTGCAAATTTATTTCGGTAAAGCGTATCCCCGAAATAAACATTGAGGATGCTATTTCTTAGATACGCCTTCCGTAGAAGTTTCTCCCTTTGCTCCAGCAGTACTTTCTTATACTTTCTTCCATAGCTTTTTGTTTTAGAAGTTTCCTCCTTTGTGCTCCACAAGGTTCCGGTTCATGCCCGCGCCTTCATGTGCACTGGTCTCCCCATGTTCAGTGGCCTCAACAGGTCTCAGTACCTCCGAGATGGTTTCTGTCGGTAACGAAGCCCGACTTTCTTCCATCTCGTGCTCCCCCTATTTATATCTCAATGTTTTCAGATTTTTGCATTTCTGTTCCCACGAGTATTACGGATATATATAGTCCACCCGGGGCTATATATATGGGCCGCAACTACCGGCTAAGGCCTGCAATACGACGGGATTCGGCCTGATTTCCCGAAGGAACCGTTTACGACACAATCACCTTTGTGCCATTCATCCTCCAGCACGGTATCTAACACTTTGGATTAGGGGCGAATTAGCAGACCGAAAAACCAGGCTGCTTCTTAGTTACCCGAGGAGCCTTACCCTCTTCCCTGACTCTCACATCCATAACATACCATCTATACTTTCGCAACGATTCTCAGGATACCCGTTTATAGGGATCCTCCCATCAGGTAGTTCGGAGAGCCCGTTTATAGGGATCCGAATTCCCGATCCAAATACTCGTGAGCCAGGGAAGGATGCGGAATTCATCGTGTTGTACAGATCTAAAAGGATCTAGTACATCCACCAACCGCTCCTTCTTGCTTCCCCAGCTTAAGCCTTCTCACCCTGTTACGGTCATGCAGTCCCTAGAGAGAGTAACAAGCTATTGTATTAATTAAAAATAATGATTAATTAAATTTTCATTTAATTGAAAATTGAAAATAATACCTTATTAAATATATATATATATATATATATATATATATATATATATATATATCGATACAAATTAAAAAGTAATTATAAATTATTACAAGTTAATTAAAAAATATCTCAACCCTGAGATATGTATACCTAAGGGTATATATATATATATATATATATATATATATATATATTAATGTAGATTCATAAATATTTTTATCGGTCTTACAGCCTTTATACAATAAAATATTATACTAATAGCATGACAATCAGACTCATAGTTTATAATAAACCCCATAAAATTTAAAATACAAATTACTAATATCACATAAAATAAAAAATCAATTAAATTAATAATTAAAAATTAAAAATAATACAAATAAATTAATCTATATTCTTTGTTAATAAAGGAGAATCTCATTTCACCCACCAGCTTAAATTTAAATTTACTTTTCATTTCCGACGTTTCGAACAGTTCCAGTTAATCTTCAAGGACTAAACTCTAATATAATTTACTTAATTCTAACTTTTTTATTTATTTTTTATTTAATTTAATTTTTATTTTACAATTTAGTTGTAATTTCTATTTCAGATTGTACGGTGGTGATTATAAATAAGGACTGCCCGATACTCATTATATTAGTATATTATATTATTATAGAAAAACTGTAAGACCGATAAAAATTTTTAGTAATTGACAGTCGAATTCTGTACCTTTTCAGCTGAAGCATTTGCTTCAGATATATGCTAAATACTTCTTGGTATCAGATATGCTCAATTCATTCGACACAGCTCCATCTTATATATGTGCATATTCAAAATGTGTACTAAATTCACTGCACAATCTCAGCGCCAATAATTAAGAAGTTAATGAAATGAATTATAAACTCATAAAATTCAATAAATCAAGAAAAGAAATCAAAATAGAAGTCTTAAGCATCTGCTCATGCAAACAGCACTGAAAATCGTATTGCCAGCAAAGTGGCCAAAGAAGCAGATCTAATACAGCGTAAAAAATAAAATATAAATAAAATATTTTTATTCTTTATAAGTATTGTATCATTTTCGTATTGTTATTAAATTTTTGGTCATTCTTACTGTTGCAGGTTGAAATTTTAATTGCAATATTTATTGTAAAAACTAAGTAAGAAAAAATGAAAATGAAAAATCAACTACGACTCTTAAAATATTAATCCAAAGATCTTATTTAACCTATAATTAAAAAAAAATAAAAATAATTAAGCATAAATAAATAACGAAAATGTTAAAAATCTATTTTTAAAAAAATGGTTAACAAATTTAATTAAACGGTAAAAAAGAAATAACAGAGAAAAATTTAACTAAAAGTTGAAACATAAAACTATGCCCAGAAAATATTAAATATGAAAAATATTAAAATATAAAATATAAACAAATTATGCTCCAATGAGCAAAAACATCCGACTAAGTTTAGGTAATCTGCAGGTATCCCCGCTAAAAGGATCGATTCAATTTCAGATAACATTATATCATATTATGTTGCAAAATTCAGAAGGAATTTTATATAAGACACACACACACATATATATATATATATATATATATATATATATATATATATATATATGTATATTTGGAACACTGCATCAGACAAATGACACAATCTTTATTCGAATTTGTTTTTTTAATTTTGTAATATAGATCGATAAAAACAATTGAAATTTGTGTTCAAATATTATATAATTTTTATTAATTTATTATTTTCCAAAATACGCTTATTTAGAATAAGTAATTTAAAAATAATTTAATACAATAAATAAAATAATCTATTTTAGATAAATATCAAATAATGATTTAATTATTTTTTTAACTTACATAATTTTATATTAAGAATAATCTAGAGTGCCATTATGTTCCATATACTTAGTATTTTTATATTCTTTACCCTGTGACGAACTGCGTAGTACGCGCACTCCGTCTACAGAAAAAGTGAGAGCGCGGGGCGAGTGAGGACACATGTGCAAGTCGTAAAAATACATATATATATATAGGTGCGCGTTAGAAGCCCTTGACTCGTTTCCTTTTCTTACTTTCTTCTAAACGTATACGAATATGAAGGGAAGAATGTATAAGCATCTAATATATACGCGTATATGTATGTACGGGTATATATGCGTATGTGTGTATATATCGGCATACAAGTATATATTCATATAAGTTACATTAAATTCCAAAAGGAAAATAAAAGGAATATGATTGAAATAATATAATAATTCGTAATGAATGATATTAAATTAATAAATAATCTTATCGGTCTTACAGTATAATAATTATATTAATAATAATTAAATAATTATTGTTTTACTCGTTTTTCTTATAACGATAATTAATAATATTACGATATCATAATATTATAATAATATTCTTATTATAGTAACTAGTAATCAAGAGTTGTTTAATGAAAATCTAAGAATCTAATATAAATAAACAACCTATTTAGTTTTACATTATCATTATTAACAATTATATTACATAATTACTATTTTCAAACAACTATAAGTTGAAGCTTGTAATCATTAAAAATTATATTAATCAATTAATTATTATACGAATTACTAACAGTAATATATTTAAAATACATAAATAATATATGTTAACTAACTTATGACTATATAAAAATAATCGTAATTAAAATTGAAAATACTTTTCGAAATAAATATTTAAACAAAAATATGCAAGCGTCTATAAACTAAGGTAATGTAAACATTGTAAAACATGAGTATGTTATAAATAAATGCCGTAACTTCCTTAATTTTTAAGGTATAGTTGCAATTCAAAAACGAAAATGAACCATAATTTTTAGTGAACCAAATTAACCATATAACATACTCATGATAAACATGCGAATATGTTTTTTATTGTATAACGGAAAATCGAACTGGAAAAATTAACGATACGAGTTCGCGCTGTACTTATTCCCCATATGCTTCGGAAAAGTCGTAATTCCTCCCCCACCGCTGCGAGATTTGCATAGGGCTAATGCAACTACGTTTTGATGGAGGGCGAGTAGAGGAGATATTATGCGCTTATTGGTCCAAAACTATCTTTTACGACTTTTCCATAAGCGCAATGTTAGATTTTTCGTATATAAGGATGTGGAAAAACGCAACGAGCATCCCAGCTTCGGGGTCCCTCCAGAGAAGCACTGTCTCAGAGAAAGCATTAGCGGTATATCTGACGCCGTGGTATTCTGGAGCGTACTCGGTATGTTGAGTAAAACGCTTTTATAGCGATATACCGACATATAGTACATTTGAAACATCGCAACTCCGCGTGCCATTCCGTCGCATCCATGGTATATTGGGAAAGGCTTTAGGCTGTACCCCGGTATACGGCTGTGCGGAAGGCTCCAGTAATTGACAAGGCATCCTGGGCGGTCTGGCAGTTCGGCGCTGCGACCATTCGCCTTCCTCTAATATACTAGACGTCGAGGTGAGCGCTCTCAGCGGTAACCCGACGTATATATTACAGGAAGCGAAAACTGACATACCCATCGGCGTTAGGCCAGCGGTACACAGTGACCCTTCGCGTTTGAGTTTTTTTATTAATACGCCCTCACTATACGAGGAGCCGTTTTCAACCGCGCTTTTCCTCTTCTTAACGTTTACTTAATCGTCTCACCGCATGCTGAGCACTTCTACTACCGCCAGTTCGGTCCGCGCCTTATATTAATAGAATATTTGCTGTAAAAGGAAACGTTAAATAAATTCAAAAGTGAGTATTATTGTCTATATTATTTATAACTAATTCTCTGTTCAGTGTTCGGGGTGTCCATGGCATGATTGGATTCTGGGTAAGGTACTGACTGTTATCTAAGCGCTTACGCGGTAAGATACCAGTATCACTCCTGACGGAATCCAATCATTTTGGCCACTACACTCCGATTTTGGTAACGAATTTCGCAAGGAAAATTCGTTTTGGGATCGTAAAATCCTCGTCGCGAGTATCGCTTATCCAACCCTATCCCTGCTAGTACACGAGAGTGTAGGCAAAAAGGGGGTAATTAAAACCGGTAACTACGCGGTAACAACCCGATAGAATCAAGTACGGTTCGGTCAAATTATAGATTACCATTCCAATTTTAGATTATAAATACAGATTTATAAGATGAAATTGTAAAAAAAAATAATACAATAAAAATGTAATTGTCAATAAAAAAGTGCACGGCAATTCTGACAAATTCAAATTTATTTAGATAATACGCGAAACTATAAAAATTTAATATTTTTATTTACTACTTTCATATTATAGCATTGCAGTAACAAAACTAATATTTTATACATAAAGCCAATAAAATGAAAATATTGAATATCTTTAAATCTAAAAATTATACGTATAAAGAATGTCAACTTGGTTTTCTATAAAATGACGAAGAAAACTTCCTTAGACTACATTCCTGGTACTAAAAAATAATTCCAAATTTAAGTGTAGAAAAAAGGAGTTATAATGGCTAATTTATTGCGCAAGAATAGATTAAAAGTAGGATTTCACAGGAATACTAAAAAATTAAAAACAAATCAAAGAATGACCAACAAAAGCTGAAAAAATACTTTCAAAACTTTCAGAACAGAATCGAAAAATAGCGTTATACATCACCTCGTAGACATCTAATAATTGTGAGTAGGTTGAAATCTAGTCACTACGAACTAAAAATAATTGAACTATTATGGTTATAAAATAGACAAATTTTAGAATGAAAAATTTCAACATTGTTATAGTAAAATTAAGAAAAAGGTATAAACTAGGTCCTTTTATTTTTGTCTAGTAAATAATAATTTTATTTCATATGCAAGTTTTAATTACTATACTGCAAGAAATTCATATTTATAGAATAATAATTTATTATGTTATTTGTTTAATAAAAAATAATTTAATACAATACATAAACTAACAGCTGGAAATAATTATAGAATAATAAAGTCTATTGTGTATTGGATTTTGTCATCCTAAAAATTAAGTATAATAATTAATTTTACAATTGTTTACCTTAAACAGACAATTTTATATATCTAAATTTTCGAAAAAGAAATTAATTTGAAAATATTATTCGCTGTTACCTTTATACTTATTTCAATATTCATAATTAAGAGATCCCATTCTATTCATTAATGAAATAATTAATATGATTTAATTTTTTATCATTTTTTTTGTAACATTCCATAAACCAAAGTTTCGTATAAAATTGTGTAAATCATTGGTAAACAAGTTTTGATATAAACTCAATATCAAGTTACTATATATATATATATATATATATATATATATATATATATATATATATATATATATATATATATAAATCGTTTGCGACCACCACGACCCTTGACATTTTTGAGTAACTAATTTGGTTAGAAATTAGGAGTATGGAGATTATATATGTTAATGTGTGTAGATACGCATACATATATGCGTATTTCAATCAAACGCTGGATGTCGAGCTGATGTTTCTTTATTACTGTTCGTCTCCTAGTATCCTTATCTTCTACACTTAAATATACTATATACATATATATATATATATATACATAAATTAATAAATATTTCCATCAGTGTTACAGTCCAATATAAATTAAAATTAATACATAATAATATCAATACATATCCATATCAAAATTAATACACACATATATGCATATCTCTCTCTCTCGCTCTCTCTCTCTCTCTCTCTCTCTCTCTCTCTCTCTCTCTCTCTCTCTCTCTCTCTCTCTCTCTCTCTCTCTCTCTCTTTCTGTGCGTTTGTATGTGTGTAAATTTATATATATATATTATAAACTTCTTGTGACAATTGATCAACTACTCCGCTACTTATTTCATAAGAATATTATAAAATATAAATTTTGTATGGATCATTTATAATTTATATATTTAACTTGAGCTACTACGGCCCTGATTAATACTGGAACAATCGATAAAACAGAACAGGATTTTTCGTACACTTCGAGTTCCGTAAACTATATATTAAAATCCACAGTATATTAAAAATCAGGGATTTCAATCGATTTTAACTTCCGTCACAGGAATGGAGCACTCTTAAATAATGCATTTGAAGAAAAGAGAGTGGAGGTGGTAGAGGTATGCACTTAGAGTAGAGAGAGGGGAAAATTAAATTTCTGCTCTCCTATTTTTGCTTCTTTTATTCTCCTCACTCGCTTTAGCTTTTGCTTTCTCTCTTTGTTGCAAAGAGAACCATCAAGAGATTTCTAAAACAGCGACGTCTACGGGACAAATCTGAACTACGATCTCTGGCTAATTTTTGATAAGTTTTTCCCATGTAAAGCGAGCATAGTTGCCAGTCCTTCTTTCTATCATCTATAAATCGTTATATCTGGTCAATATTCATTATATTTGAATTTGTTTGAATACGTTAAGAATGTTGAAAGAAAAAGAAAATTAATATTGTTAAAATGTTAGTTAATTTTTTTTTTAATTTAATGAATTTTCTTTGTTTTGTGCATTTATAAGTTTTTAACTATATCATCTTTTTCATTATTAATTTTTATGTTGTATTAAAAAGCATTATGTATGTTTTAGGGAATCTTCAAAGCAAGAAAATATTTCAAGACAATCTTCAGTAAGTGTATGACATACGGAAAATCAAATTGACTACTAATATTATTATTCATAAGATTCTGATAATTTTTGTATATTAATTCTATCAAATTTTTAGATATTGAAACTTCCAAAACAACGTCAGCCTTTACAATGTGTAGTCGTAAATGCCTCTTCGTATGAAAACTCTCCTAGTGTTAAAATCAAAAGACGAGTCAGTTTTGCCAAAAATAGGAGAATCAGGTGAGTTATGCATATGTAAATATAAAATTTTACAAATATTTAACAAAACAAATGGTTCTGAAATTGGTTTTATAATATTTATTTACTTTTGGTGAACATTTTTTAGAGAATTTTGTAATGAAGCTGAGCAAGATACTGTTTGGGATAATACTTATGAGGAACATGATTTGAGTAATACAAAAAATAGTAGCAATGGAAATGAACACGCAATGATGATCAGTGTTCCTTGTGATGATAAAGAAAACTTTCCAGTACAATTATTTTTACAAAATGATAAACTTCTTTGTAGGGAAATTCCAAATAATGTTTTAAAAGAAGATAATGTTTTACAATATAATTTAGAAAAGTGTGTTTTAACCAGTAATGTTAAAGATTTAGATATTGATTCATATAAAATAATTGAAGAGATTCCTAATACAACAATATACTGTGATGAAGGCATGGACATGACAACATATGTACCATCAAATATTAATCTTGAAAATCAACATACTGATTGTTTTAGTGACTCTGTTCTGATTTCAAATAATAAAAATGTTAATACAGAAGAATTAAAATATTTACCAATACGTTCGATTAGAAATTTAGATCAAAATCAGAAAAATAATAATACATTTAAATTACATACTGAAAGTAACTCTAATGAATTCACTCAAATTATTTCAAAATTATTTACATGTGAACCTCCAAATGATATGAATAATACAATAAAAACAGAACAAAACAATAAAAACAGTCCTAACAAAAAAGCAAAATTCGATAAAAAGGAATGTGTCAGTAACTTGCCAGTAGTATTTAATGAAATAATGGAAACCTCTGCTTCATCAGATATAAATAATCAAAAGCAAAAAAATGAGAAAAATGACAATTATATTATTAAAACTGTAGAATCTTCAGTGGATGTTCCACGTATTAAAATATGTAATAATCATAATCCAAATAAATTTATAGATACATCAAACGAAAATAATAAATCTTTAACAAAATTAACAGAACTTACTGAAGTTATGCCAATTTGTAATACTGAGTTTTCAGTTCTAGCACCTAATAGTCAAATTAAAAATATAGGAAGTAAAACAAATAAACTTCATAATGACTCAATGGATATATTACAAACGCTTCCAACGTGTAATAGAATAAATCAAATTGGTTCATTAAAGAATATACAAGTATCTAATACATTACAAGAAAAAAGTAAAATATTTATTGATGAACCAATGGATTTAACAGAAGCACTTCCTAAAACTTTTTTGACATCTACTGATCAATCAGAAAAAATCTTACTAGGAGTAACAAAAAACAAAGCAAAATTTTTTGAAAATAAATCATTGGACGAAACTGAAGCACTTCCCATTTATATTGATATTCCTGAGCCTACCAATACTTGTACGAATATAATTTTACATGAAGTTATACAAGGCAGTAATGAAATTTTTGCTAATAAATCGGTGGAGATGACAGAGATTGCTCCCATTATTAAACCCACATTCAACCTTAATTGTGATATAGCACTTTATAAAATGTCAGATGAAAATACAAATACTTCATGCAATCAGTTATCATATATAACAAAAAAATGTTACGATGATGATATAAGTTGCCATATTACTTCAAATATAAAGGAACCTTTACTGGAAGAAAATCTGAATAAAACAAAAATATTTTCTACTTCAATGGATATAACTGATATTTGTCCTAGTTATAATAAAATAAAAGTTTTACAGGAATCAGTACAAAATGAAACTAAAATATTTGAAAATAAATCAATGGAGGTCACTCAAGCAGTTCCTGTGTATATTGATAATCCTCAATCAACTAATATTGGTACAAACAAATTATTATATGAAAGTATACCACAAGATACTGAATTTTTCATTAATCAGTCGTTGGAGATGACAGAAACTGTTCCCATTAATAGAAAAATATTAGAATATAATTCGTCTGGAACACCAACTGAGTTAGAAGAAAATATTAATATTATATCCAACACATTAATAGGTATTACGAAAAATATTCATCTTGATGATATAAGTGAACCTATTTCTTTAAATATCAAAGAACCTTTGTTTGAAGAAACTTCAAACAAAACTAAAATATTTTTCAATAAGTCAATGGAAATTACTGAAATTGGCCCTGCTTCTCATAGAACAAAAGTTTTACAGGAGTCAATGCAAAATAGAACTAAAATATTTGAAAATAATCAAATGGAGATAACTCAAATAGATCCCGTTTATATGAATAATCCCCAATCAATAAATGTTAATATTAATAAATTATTGCATGAAGTTACTCAAGAAGATACTGAAATTTTAACTAATAAGTTAATGAAGGTTACAGAAGATATTTCAATTAATAAACAGGTATTAAAATTAAAATGCCAGATACCACAATTTAAAGAGTTACAAGGAAATACTGATATTTCATCCAGTTCACTTATGGCTTTTGGTAAAGATGTACATATGAATCATATAAGTTATCCTAGTGCTTTATATACAAAAGAACCTTTCATTGAAAAATCTCCAAACAAAATAAAAATTATGAAGTCAATGGAAGTAACTGAAATTTGTCCTACTTACAATAAAACAAAAGTTTTACAGGGGTCAGTGCAAAATAGAACTAACATTTCTGATCATAAATCATTGGAAATAACTGAAGCAGTTCCTGTTCATATTTATAATCCTGAAACAACTAATGATGATACAAATAAATTGATACATCAAGTTATCCAAGAAGACACTGAAATCTTTGATAATAAATTAATGGAGGTGACAGACACTGTTTGCATTAATAGACAAATATTTCCATTGAATTACAATAAAGCACTACGGAAAGATCCAAATAAAAATATTAATACTTTATCTTGTCCAGTTATAGATATAATAAATAATGTTCATAGTGATGACACAAGTTATTCTATTGCTTCACATATAAAACAACCATTATTCAAAGAAATAGAGATAAGCGAAGTTTTACATGAGTCAGTACAAGATAAAACTAAAATATTTGAAAACAAATCAATGGAAATAACACAAGCAGTTCCTGTTTATATTGATAATACCAAATCAACTACTGGTGGTACAAATAAATTGTTACATGAAGATACTAAAATTTTTATTAATAAATCAATGGAAATAACAGAAACTGTGCCCATTAGTAGAGAAGCATTTCAGTTAAATTGTCATATATCACTACCTAGAGTGCTCAAAGAAAATAAAAAATTGTTATCAAACCCAATAATAGATATAAAAAATAAAATGTCTAGTAATAGTGTGAATAATCATATTGATTCGCATATTAAAGAAATTGAAAGTAAAAGAAACAGTAAATCAACGGATATTTCTAAATCATATCCTTATATTTATAACAAGGAAAAAGTTTTACAGATTTTAGTAAAAAATAATACTCAATTATTTAAAAACAAATTAATAGAAATAACAGAAACAATTCCTGCATATAATAAGATTGATAAATCTAATTGTAATGTTATTCAAAATATGACTGAAGTTGGACAAAAAGATATAGAAATATTTGATAATAAATCTATGGAATCAATAAAAACTCTTGTTAAGCATAGAAAAAATCTAGAAACATCTAATCAAACTGAAAAAGTTTTTAAAGAATCATCTGAAACTAAAACTAAAATTTTTACAAATTTACCAATACAAGTCACTAAACCAATTCATACTTATAATCATTTTTATCAATCATTGAGTTTAAGTGCAGACAAAAGCCTGCAAGAAAAAATACAAGTAATGAAAAATGCTACAAATGAGCATACAGGAAAGAGAGAAATAAATGATATTAATGCATTAGTTAATGATATTAGTGAAAAAAAAAGATCTAAAAATTTAATTAATAAATTAGATGAAATGATCCAAGGAACAAAACTTAGTTTTAATAAAACAATAGATGCAATGGATAATATTCATAATCACAGAAGTAATTCTTTAACAAATCAGCAAAGAACAAAGCTAGAAAATAAAGCAGACCAGTCATTTAAAAATGTTATAACAGACTTTACAGTAAATTCATTGCATGAAGTTACAGCTGATATAAAAAATTATCCATGGCCTATTGAAGATGTAAAGATTAATTGTTCTTCTCCAAAAGTTTCTAGATATCTGCAATACAATAAAGAAGACATAGACAGAGTAAATGGAACCAATACAGTTACTTCAATTATTAATGCTAAGCATATAAATTGTGATGAAGTATGCAAATTAACTGAAAATTGTAATATTACTTCCAAAAATTTCACTGAAGTTACTTCAGCTTCACCTTGTAGGATAAAAAATGTAACATTATTTAGTCTCTGCAATAATTCAAAAATTTTATCAAATAATGTTAATACAGTTCCAAATTCTCTGAATAATTCTATTAATTATAATAAGGAAAGAAATTATGAAATTACTGATACATTTAATTCTAAAGATAAAATATTTCACAGATTAACATCTGATGAATTGAATACATTGTGTGCATCTATGAATTTACCAACAGATAAATATATTGCAGATGAAAGTATAACAATAGAAAATAATTATATTCCATTGTGGAATGATGTTAATGTTTTACAAGATTCATTACAAAAAAGTATCATCTTTCAACAAGATTCATTACAAAAAAGTATCATCTTTCAACAAGATTCAGTGAATAAAAACTCAATTAAAAATAATTCTGAAGTTTTTCATAATATCATTGACAATGTAGCTGGCTTGGTTAAAGTATCAAATAATCAAATCAATACATTACATACTGGGATTGATACTGTAACACTAGAACGATCTTCTGAAAGAGAAACTACTGTACTATGTACAAATGTGAATTGCTTGACTCAAAATCAAAAATTATCAACAAATATAATTATGGATTCCAAAACAAATCAAAATATTTTAGAAATTAATAATTTAAATAAAAAAGAATTTAATGATACCGATAAAGATAACTGTGAATCTAATATAAAATTTTCAGAAAATCTTGAAGATATTCAGCCACCATCATTTTTATGTTCAAACAGTACTCAAGAAGATTCAATTGACAACATCTTAACAAAAAACCCATTAGACTCATTATCAAATAATAAACAAATACACACCGCAAATAATTTGCCACATATAATGGAAAGAAATATAAAAGAAATATCCCAACAAAATATTAAACAATCGCTAATCAAAGAATTTAGAAAATTATCTAATGAGAACATAAATTTTGGATTAAAACAAACAAAGAAAAGTATTATTAAAATACCTTTAAAAAATGACAATAGTAAAGAAATCCAAAAATCACTAGAATATAATAAACAAGAAAAGGAAATTGAGGATTCTGTTACACCCTTTTGTTCATTGATAGAAAATCTAAAAGCATATGAGAAAAGGTATCAATCAAATACAACAAAAATTTTTCTTCTTTTTATCATTAGAAAATATCAAATAAAATAAAAAATGTATAATATAACTTCTTAGAAATGATTAAGTACAAGTAAAAGGAACTTTTTTATTTTTACTCAACTTAAACGATATAAAATTTAATAAATAATGTTTTTTACTTACTAAATAAAATAATATTCTAGGAATGACTGTATTTGGACAATTCAAAAAATAAATTTAAAATTTATTGCAGTTAACTTTATATCAAAAACATTTATGGTCATTATACGATTAAAAGAAATGGGAAAAAATTGCAATAAAGATATTGAAAATATAGAAATTGTATCATGTCTTATGGGTAAGAATGCAAGTAAACCTTTATTTATATTTATATTTTTAATATTAAATTTTTAAAAAAATTTTAGCGAATTCAAAAGATATTTTATTAAAACTTGTTCATAAAGTATTATTATTAAAATTGAAACCCCATGAAATATCAAATAAGTATAAAATGTTTAAGGATGTTTTACCAATGTTAAAGGATACTTCGAGTGAAGTTACATCTGCTATGAACTTCATGTTTGATCTTAAAAGATTAAGTTCTATAAATTTCTTAAACCTAGATGATAAAAGGTTGTTTATTTATTTATATTCTAAAATAAAACATTAATATAATATATAATATTAATTTATTTTAGAATAATCTTTATGGTAGCTTCTAAAAAAGCAAATATTATCTTAAAAATATCTTTAACAATTAAGATTATAAATAAAATAGATCCAGATGACATTGATGTATTTTGTATTGTAGGTGACATTAGGTAAGGATATCTTTCATTGTTTTATATTTAAAATTATAGAAAAATAACATTTTATTTTTTACAGGAAAAATGATATTAAACAATTAATCGTAAATATAAAAAAAGATTATAAATTTTTAAGTAGATATATTAATGATATTAAAGATTATATCACATTAATGGAAGAATCTACATATTTAAATAAATAATGGAATTTAAAAAATTTTCTTTAATGAAATATTATCTTTATATAAAAATGTTGAAATAATTAATTTGTAAAGATATTGTAAATAAATTTTTACATAATTTTGTAATTTTTTTACTAAGTTTGTAAAAAAAAAATTAAAAATTAATATAAATGAAAAATATTTTATTCAGACTTGAAATACATTATAAAATACTTGCTTATAATTAACATTAATTTAAACATGTTTATTATTAACTACAATAAATATTTTAACTATTTTATAAAAATTTAATAAGTAGTTATGAATTAATTTAATTATTCATCTTCATTTATGTAATATTCATCAAATTCATCTGCTGTATCATTGTCACTAAGATCCGATTTTTTATTGACAAGATTGCTATATTTTTCCTTTTCCTTTTTTATTCTTAATTTATACTTTGCATATTTATAACCATATCTTTCAACATCATTCTTATCAAGTCCATAAACAAACTCATCACTATCACTTGAAAGTTCATCAACATTAAGATTTTTAATAGCATTTCTTATATCTTTTTCTCTAACAGATTCATCTGAGTGATCAGAATCTGGATAATCATTTCGCCAATTTGATTCAGAATTTGAATCTTCTGATTCACCATTATTTTCATTTTCATTATCATAACAATCCTCAAAGACTAAATCTTCATGAATTGGCAAAACAGATAGTAGATTTTCAATTTCTAGAGCATTTTTTGTTTGAGTAAAATATAAATCATAAACAAATCCATTATTCTAAAAGTTACATTTTATTCATTAATATATTAATTACATATATTGAACAAAGTAAGTTCAAAAAGTGTACCAACCTTATCAGCAGAAATATGTTTTGTATCTTCTACATCAATAATATTAATGGCACCTTCCAAATCATTGGAAAGAGAAGTGTTTAATGAACGTATATTACTAATAATTTTATAACGACTAGCACTAGCGACTTCTTTTATTTTTTCACGATTTTTCTTTGTAATATCAACAAAGTGTTGTTTAAAATTTTCTTTTAAATCATTTTTGGTCAGTATTTTTGTTATCTGTTTTACAACACAATCTTCCTAAAATCATATGAAATAAATACAAAAATCACAGGTATAAACAAAATTTAATTACAACTTTACTTGTTTTTCGACAGTTCCAGCGAACTTCACAATTGCAGTCAACGGAGTTTCACCTAATTCATTATGTTCTAATTTCTGTCGTTTGCACGAAATTAACAAAGCATCTGACGGCTCTTCATCCTTTTTACGTTTTACACGTAAAATTGCGGTCATAATGAAAAATTTTTTAAATTATCTATATGTACATCTATAAAACATTCCTTAATTAATCTTATAAATTGTTTTACTCTATATAAATATATAAACTAGCTAAATAGCAAGGTTCCAATCTGCTACAATAGAGGGGTCTATAATGGTTCTATATTATGGAGTATAGAGAGGAGTGGAAAGAGTGGAAACTCCGCTCCCTTTACATGGGAAAAGTTTATCAAAAATTAGCCGGAGATGGTAGTTCAGATTGTTTCGTTGATGGTTCTGCGTACAACCAGAGATGAGAGGAGAGATGCGTAAATGTGTACTGCGTGTGCGCGCCTTTAAAGCGCTCGCTTGGTTCTGAAATCCTAAAAAGCCAAACTCCATATGTTGGCTTTTTAAGATCCAAAAAGAACAACACAGTTGAGAACCTTTATAGAGGAAGAAAAAAAACTTTGAAGTTGAGAAAATTTTTGTTTAAACGTTTGTTTATTACTTGCAATTTAATTCACATTTTAACTTTAAATTTGGCAAGGAATAAGTAAAAAGGTTCATCTATTTTTACATTTATTAATTCTAAGCGATTAGTAATTATGTTAAAATCAAACATTTATAAAAATTTTTAAGATAATAAAATTATATAAGAAAATAAAATTATATAAGAAAATATTATCAGTTTCTGGCTTCGAGCCCTCTGATCTGCAACAGACAAGACAGAAAGTTTATATTAAAGCTTTATACTATACCTTATTACACTAGTTGTCGCACGCTGCTTATTTATATACGGTATTTACAATCTTAATTTTAAACGGACTTAAAAGTCCAGATATAAAATTAACATAAAAAGCCAGAAACTGATAATATTTTCTTATATAATTTTTATTCATTGTATTGTTATTTTAGTAGAATATATTTTGTTATAAATGTTTATTTCTGAACACGATTGAGTAAACGTAATTTTTTCCCGATCCTGTCCAAAATTCCCTTTCCTTTCAAAACGATCCTGGCGCTACCGCGTAAGCTATCCCGAAGGGAAAAGGGAAACGTTACATGGCGCCCGAATAGGGACAGCTGTTAAAAAATTAGTTTATTGTTTATTGTTAATAATTTGTTAATAATAATTATAAAAATTTTATCCTGTTAAAAATTCCGTTTTTTCTTGATTGTTTACTCAGTTGTGTTCGTTATAAAATTTTATTTATTAAAAATTGATAAACTTTTACAAATTAATTAATATAAAGATTTTTTTTATTCATATTAATAATCGATTTTTATTAACTAGTCTAATTGTTGATCGATTTATATCGATAATTTATTTTATAATTAATCAATAATTAATATAAATATAACATTAATTTATTTTTTTACGCCGAATAATAATAAATTAATTAAAAATGGCCAGACCACGAGTATCTTGGGTCTATAAATTGAACAAGGCAGAAATAGAAAGCAAATTAGAGTTACACAGAGTAAGTACTGAGGATACTCTTATTTCACTGAGACAACGTTTAGTTGTTTTTGTGTGCGCTCATCCCGAATTATTTAAAGACAAATCCATTAATAAGGAAGATTATAATGAAGAGCTTGACCGAACTAAAAATATAGAAGACATGGAAAATTAATTACAACGCCTGCAACAACAACTCCAGCACCAGCAAATAAATATAGCCAGCTCTAGTCCGATTTTAAACGACAGATCTAATAATACCGCTCCTGCGTCGGTTATTTTGCAAACGACTCCTGCACAAGATACGGCAAAAGTGATGGACCAGATGAGAAAATGGGGATGTCATTTCAAAGGTAAAGACTTGTACTCATTTCTGGAAAGATTGCACGAACTGCAACGTGCATATCGTCTCTCGGATAATCAAATCCTTGGAGGTTTTCCTGAGTTGCTCAGAGGAGATGCTCAGCTTTGGCATAGAAATTACGCCACAAATTTACATACGTTATCAGAACTGGAAGACGCTCTTCGGAAATTTTATCTGTCCTCCAGTGAACTGAGGCAACTGGACAGACAAATACATAATAAGATACAGGAATCAGGTGAGAGTATTCGTAATTTTGCTCACTCACTCATCACGTTAATGCGAAGGCGAGGTGGTTTCACGGACGAACAACAAACAGAGACTATGTTTTACAATATGAAAGCAGAATGCCGTCTCCATATTCACCGTGACAGTGTTAAAAATACGACCGATATAATCCAGCAAGTGGAAGACCTATTAGAGACAAAGAAACAAATAGAAAAAGAAGAAAATATAACGAAGATAAATAAAGCAAGCAACTATAAACATAATAACAGACCAGAAAATAAGAAATAAGCACCGAAAAGTACGTTAGCTACGATTTATGAAAGGCAACAATGCTGTTGGAAATGCAAAGAAAAGGGGCATGACAGATTTAAATGTCCAAATAGATCAAAGATTTTCTGTTCATATTGTGGGAAGGATAATATCTACACTAGAGACTGTAAATATCATACGCCGGGAAACGGTCCACGGGCCGAGCCAACACCGAATCCAGCTCGGCCCGAACAATAAAGCAAGAAAAAGACAATAGAATCTTCGTTAGACTTATGATAGGAGATTTTGAAGTAACAGCACTGCTTGACACCGGATCCGTAAGTTCCTACATAAGTGAAAATTTAGCAAAAATGTCATCGATTTAGTTGGCATTACGAGCCAAGCAATCGTATTGCGGTTCTAGCCAATGGCACCGAAAGGTCACTAGGAAATGTTGTCACAGGGTATATTTATGTACAAGGTATCCGTAAAAAACAAAGTTTTCTAGTGATGAAAGGCCTTAATCATCGTATGTTGCTAGGAATGGATGCCTTCCGTAATTTAAACATAAAACTGCAATTAAATGGGCAAGAAATACTCCAGAGCGATCAAATTCAAACATATCAAGTGTGTACAATAGAAGAGCCCAGGGGACTGAAAAATCTAACAAAACAGGAAGAGAAATAACTTAAAACCATTATAAATGACGAAATGAACAAATTTGATAAAATGGAAGGGCCAACCCCGTTAATAAAACATGAAATAGTGTTAGAAAATAAAATTCCGATTAAACAAAAATATCGACCCCGAAATCCAGCGATGTAGTATTTAATCAACGAAGAAGTTGACAAGATGCTAAGAGATAACGTAATACGCCCTTCTAGCAGTCCATGGAGCTTACCAGTAGTTATTGTCAAAAAGAAACAGATTCCTCGCAACAAGTAGTTTTGTCTTTTATTGTATTGATGTTCTTGTATCGCCAGTTAGGTCACCTTAGCCTGCCGTCGCGTGCATTTTCACAGAATGTGTGAAATCTGCTATTCGAGCGATCGACTGTTCCCGTTATGATTGTTTCCCCCGTGTCTTCGTTTCCGTATCATACTAGTGTTCCCGTCTAACTTTGTATCTTCCCATATCGTGCCGTACTTCCCCACGCGTCGCTGAACCCGCGAGGAGTGGGTAACCCGGGAGTTACCGTATAGTATAGTACCGCCGATATAGCTATTATCGCTATTGTTATTAATAAATATATTGTCAGAATTTTTATTCGCCGTGAGTATTTAATACCGTGTTCCCGCAGTTCCATTTCCCTTGTTCGCTGTTTCAGCCGGAGCCAGCGTGCGTGCGCGGTCGAGATTTTGTAATAGCAAAGGACAACCTAACTGTTTCTACTACCTTAAATTTCAATTTTCCTTAGATGTCCAAAGTGTAGTTTAGTCAGTTTAATCCTTGAAGACCGTGCGGTTTGAACAAGTACAAACAAACAAGTATCAACAAGGACAGTCTGACTATCATTATATTAGTATAATATATTATTGTAAGACCAATAAAAATATTTATAATTTGATATAGTTAATATACAAAAATTTCCAGAATCTTATACATAATAATAATTAATCATCAATTTGATGTCCTAAAATACCTTCTTACTTTCCCTAAAACAAAGAAAATGCTTTTTAATACGTCATGAAAATTAATAATGAAAAAGATGACAGCCAAAAACTTATAAATGGACAAAACATAATAAAATTAATTCCAATTAAAATAAAATGTTACTAGCATTTTTAAAACATTAATTTTTTTTATTTTAACATTCTTAACGCATACACACTAATTAAAATCTAACGAATATTGACCAGATATAACATTTAATGAACTATATATGAATTTGGTAAAGACAACTAGAAAGGATAGAGATAAGGAGTACGAACTCATGTTCTTTTTCACGTTTTTCCATGATTTATCTACTGAAGAAGTTGCGGCTTCACGGCGCTGACAGGTTTTAGTATGGTGAGTAAAAATAGAGGGTATGTTCCAAAAATATAATAGTAAGTTGTTCGTGCATACATTTGTCAATATATAATATATATAAAATTTGTTATGGAATGATTTCTGACATTACTAGTGGACTACTGAAGCAGAGATAGCAGGAGAGATGTGTAATCCTTATTGACTGCCTGCATTCGTTTCTCAAGTTACACAGAGGGCGCTACACCAATTTTTCACAGTGAAACGCAAGACGTTCCGCTTTGGAAATACAAAACTATCTTGGCAAGATCGAACACACTTGTAGTTGCATAGAAAAATGACTAAGATAAAGTGTTATTATTTTGGTTAATTTTTGCCCTCAAATATTTTTGTTTAGTGGATAGAAACGCACCAACCAGTCGCTAAAAAAGGAATTGGAGCCGTAAAGCCATTATACAGCAGGGACGAACCTTAATAAGATCGCTGGTAATTGACGCAATAAGGACCGCCCGTGTCGAAAAAAAACCCGACACAAATTTCTCTGAGACACAAGTCATAGACCTCCCCGTATTCCAAGTATTGCACGAGCACGCAACAGAGTTTGTCGGTCGCGTTAAACGGAGACGAGCCGAGCAGCAGGCACTGGATCTACCGCTCCCGCCGTTTGGCTACCAGCGGCCAACTCCAAGACGGCAGATAAAAATAAAAAGGATACAGGAAGGTACTGGCTTACCCAAAAGACTGACGTTAAATCCGCTACCTGGACCTTCGCAGTTGCGCTTGACTCAAACGCGCAGACCGGCCTTCATTGCGGGCAGGGAAGACTTCACGTAACCACGTAAACCCAGCGCTAAAAAGATCGGGACGGAACGATCGCAGTCACCACATAAATTCCCCCTGAAGGTGGAAACCGCATCACCCTCTCCAGCCGGACACGTGCCACCTAACACATCCAAGCCTGTTGAGACTGCTACCCTGTATACCAGCTCAAAAGATACGGCCGTATCGGCAGAAAAGGGTATGTACGTACGTTCTGGCACGGTAGGTACGCCAGGCGATATCGTGGAGGCGTCAACATCGAGCTGTCCACGGTCCCCTCTTAACCAAGAATTGAAAGCCAGAAGCCACCTGCCTATCCCACGAAACCTCACGTAAGAGGACCAGGTAATTTTTGATAAAGCCCTAGAAAGGGCCCGTGAAGTGAGGCGGCAGAAACGTCTAGAGAAATTGTGTCAGAGGAAATTGGAATGGTTCGGCTCCTGTAGCGATCTCGAGGCTGACGAAGCCGGAAATACCGGAAGGTCGGAGAAGGAAAAAGGTGATCCAAAGACGGGTACGAACGGTGGAGAAAGCGACTATTCTGACAGCAGCTCGAGCAGTTCAAACAGCTCGGGCAGTTCAAGTAGTTCGAGCAGTTCGAGTAGTTCTAGTGATAGTGATTAGACCTGTAGATGTAACGTGTGTTACTAAAACTGTATAATATATATATATATATATATATATATATATATATATGTATATGTTACCGAAAACTTTTCGCCCCCTCCCTCAAAGTATATGTATTGTATGGAAAAATAAATTTTATGCCATAAAAATAACCATTGCGTTAATTATTTGATGGAAGTGCCACACGGTAATCTATTCATTCTAAATAAAACTGAAAGCAAATTGATTGAGACATTAGCGAAGTTAAACATCTGTTGTAAGAAAATTTTTAAAATTTCCTCACTAACGGCAGAGAATAGAGTATTTATAGAGGAATTACAAGACGTATGTGCCGAAACACATAGTAATACCAATTATTTGTACAATAAACTATTAAAAGCTGAACGCGATGTAGAGATCTTGAAAAACAAGAATAGAAAGTTAAAGGGTATATTAAGGTGTATATTAAAAACAAATATAAAAACGCTAATTCGAGTAAACTTAGAAGAACGAGTCGAAATGGAGGCTATTGAAAACCTAGAGCAAGCGTTAAGCAAGCTGAAACTGGACGAGTGATTTTCACCGTTTTCTATTCTTATTCTCTCGTGTTTCCCTCGAGTAATATATTAACATAATCGATTTAGTGTTCCGAATTAAATAATAGTTAATAATAGTTAGAGACAAGACTCGAATCATCGCGCGTACGAATCAATATTGTTCATACTTATAAATAAAGCAAGAAGCTTCAACGATAATATCCGCATATGTCGGAACGTAGGATCACGAGACAATTGGCGGGCAAAAACGAAGAACTCAAACACAAGTTAGAATCCTCCGACCCCTTCGCGCCACAACCTAAAATACCAAGGAGAGAAGCAGATATCCCCTGGGAATCCTGCAACTTATTTAGTAACGAAATAGCCGCAGGGCAGGGAAATAACCACTCCGGAAACGCCAACCGCGATTCAAATGGGGTTACTTTATAGGAAACATCTTTTGAGGTCTATAGTGACGATTATAACGAACTCCGTGGTCCGAATCATAGAGATAATGCTCTCGAACTTTCAGACGTGTTGGAGAGTGATAATAGTGAAGATTCCGAAATTAGACGCAGACCTGCAGACCCTGTCGCGAACCAACTCCTTAAGGGCACCATAATCGCAAACATGCCGCCGCAACAGGTACCTTTAAAAGATGCATTAAAGGTTGTTCCTTCCTTTAACGGAAGGAATGGAACTATTAGTGCTTTTCTTGAGGGCTTCGATGAGGCCCTAGAGATGATAGATCAGGCGAGCGAACCCAATTTTATAAAAATGTTACGTTCACGGATAACGGGTGAGGCCAGGGAAGCCATTCGTGGAGAATCGTTCGCTACGCTAGAATAGTTAAAGGATGCTATTAAAATGATATATGCACCTCCCCAGACTGTTCACCAACTAATAGGCAAATTAGGCTGCGAATTCCAAAGGGATTAGGAAAACGTGATTATGTTTGCGAATAGGGTAAAGGATCTTGGTCGTCGACTTCTGGAAGCAAAGAAAGCATATTTGGGAGAGGTTACAGAAGAGAACCGAAGAATGGCTGAAAAAACAGTAATAGAATGCTTTCGTAACGGATTAAAAGGCGAGATAAATAGGGATTTAGAAGACGCTCAGGATATCCGTAACATAGTCAAAAACGATATAAAGGCTGAACGGCAAATACATTCGCGCATGGTTTTAGAGAAAAATACCGTGAAATCCGAGCGCAAAGAAAAGAATCAAGAAGGTGGTAAACGATCTTTTATATGCCAAATAGACCAAGACATCATCCAAAAAGGGATCAAAAGGTGTCGATTAAATGACGAAATTGGGCACAATTCAGATAGGTTTAATCAACGACCAAATTCCATATATTTCACGGGGGTTTGTCAACTTTGTAAGGTACCTGGACATGCCGCTAAAGATTGTCCTAATCAGGTGAAATGTCAGCTGTGCAACACTATAGGGCATAGAGCCAGATCATGCAAACAAAATGAAAAATGCTTTCGATGTAATGAACCTGGACACCGGGCGGTTAACTGCCCGCTAAGCTACGCAGCCGGAGCTCCACGTCCCTCCGCCGGGGTACAGCCGAAAGGACTTTGTAATAATTGCCGTAGACCAGGACATATAGCGGCAACCTGCCCTCAGATGAATAGCTGCGCATATTGCAAGAACAGACGGCATCATATAAATGAATGCAGGAAGCGTATTTACAATGAGCAACAGAGGGCGGAAAACACCTACGGAGCCTCTACGTCAAGAACGCGGCAGGAAGAACCGCCAAGCAAGACGCGCTCTGCCAATGTAATGATAATGGAAGAGGAATGTTGTGAATTATTACCGTTATAAACGCTGGAAAATTGCCGAGCATAAAGTTAAGGTTTAAACAAAGTAGAATTTCCTTTCTCATCGACACAGGCTCGGATGGGAACATTTTGAAACTGAGCAGGCTTCCTGAGGGAGCCGCGATTAACTCCAACGAGACTGTAAGGTTAAAGGGAATTACAAAGAATGTCATAGAATCGCTAGGCACTGCTGAAATTAAAGGTTTTTCAAGTAGATTGATCTTCCATGTTGTCGAGGAATCATTTAAACTTCCTTACGATGGAATATTAGGTATAGATTTTCTACATCGTAAAGAAGTGATCACAGGCTTTGGGAGGAAAATTATGGCGGTTGACAAATATGAAATCTCAATAAGCTGTAATCAAAACGGAATTCAGTCGAGTACGAAAATTTTGAACGCAAGTTTTTATAAGAAGGGCAATAGGTTCCTATTTTTCAAGGGATATGACACGTTTTTCTTATTAGATACCGTATCCGAAGCAAACGTAATCAAAATTGGTGCAGTTCCCTGTATATCAAAGATAGATACCGGATGAGAAACATATCTCAGAGGTATCGATGGAATACTGATTCCTACCCTTGGTGTAGTTCGTATGAATATATTAGGAATACAAACAGAATTTATTGTACTACCAAATCATAGTGATATACCCTATAACGCTATAATTGGTTTCAATTTTTTATATAAAGCAAAGGCTATTATTGATTTCAAGCAAAGAACGTTGAAAATGGGTGGATAATGTAACTAAATTAGATTGGTTGAGTGACGAGGAACTATTTTTCTTGAGTAATAACGATCTCGAAATAGAAAAGGAACTGGATATTTCAGATAAATCAGATTTCGAGGATTTTCAGACGTGGTGGCAATTCGATGGAACCTCGCTGAAGGATTATAATATTAGTTGCGATGAACATAAAGATTTATTCATGGTATCTGACTATACTACAAAGGCGTCTACTAATACCCATTTACTCTGATTTACTGTGGTGGAATGAAGACCGTTTTTATTTGGAAGGAAACGAATTATCGACGACGAATGTCGTTTCTCACAAAATCCCCACGATAGACGATATACCAGTCAGTACCGATTACCCCACATTTTAAAGGAAGAAGTAAACACACAGGTTCGAGATCTATTAAAAAAGAGAATAATGCGACATTCTAGGAGCAATTACTCCTCGGCTCTATGGGTTGTTCCAAAGAAGAGCCTAGCAGATAATAAACCTAGATGGAGGTAAACCCTATAAACCCTTTTTAATAACTACAGACGCATCGGGCTACGCGATTGGGGGGATATTGTCACAAAGAAAAATCGGTAAAGATCAACCCATTGTTTATACATCCCGTATCTTACGTGGACCCCAACTCAAATATGAAGTTTATGAAAAGGAAGCTCTAGCTATGCTTCATGCAGTCCAAACCATTAGACCGTATATTTATGGAAAACATTTTACCCTTATAACAGATCATCAGCCTTTATTATGGTTTAAGAAAGCGGATTTAAATACCAGAGTAATTAAGTGGCAGTTTAAGCTTTCTGAATATAACTACGACATAGTTTATAACCCCGGAAAGGCGAACGTACACGCCGATGCCCTATCTCGGAACCCGATAAAAGGTCTAAACGTAGTTACGAGAGGACAAGCAAAAAGCGACCAGTTCTATAACGGACTAGAAATTAAAGCCGCCCAAGATCCCAAATTGCATAAAGAAATTGACCCAGAATCTCCAAGAGAGAGCAGGAATAAAGATACTTACAACACATATAGTTCGGATAATTTAAAAAAAAATATACAGCTTCACCGTCCGCAACGACGTAAAACTACGATCGAACCTGGCCTAAGCGTTTTTACAAAAGAAAAGGCGGATAAAAGTAAAGGAAACCGTAGTAACAAGGAACAGAATGATACATCAATTATTAACGATAACAAGGCAGAGACGTAACCGTCTAACTGGCGTCCACGTTTACGTGGAGCCAAGGATAATAAACAAGTGAAGGGGAAGACCAGCAAAAGTATGAAAACTGGCGTGAGAAACCGTCTAAGATCAGGGGTAGCACCATATTACCTAATTGGCGAGAGAAACCTGGTAAGGCGACAGTTTTAAAGAAATACAGAGTGGAAGTAATAATAAACCATTAGAGAATACGGAATTTGTTAGTGATACATCGAAAGGGGAGCATAATCGAAAAAGAAGAGGGCGTCCCCCAAAATCGATATTAGCCAAGGAACCCAATTAAAATGAAAATCGGGACATTGAAATTAAACAAAAATCAAGAAACTTCAGGTGCACACATGCCCACGTAAATAAGAGAAAGGGAATCGAAACAGACGAATCAATAGAGTTAGGTTATAATAGTACAGACGATACCGAGACTGCTCTTAGCAAATCAAGCAGCGATTCGTCATGCAGTAAATTCTCGCGTCGTAGGAAAAAACCATACTCGAAGAATGAGAAGAATCTAAAGGGTATCGTCAAGAACACCCCCGTGAATACCTCAAGTTCTAAACTCTCGAGCGAAACGGAATCCGATATAGAAAGCGACTCAGTTACTAATATAAAAAAGATTAACAATACCGCTAGGAAAGAATTCAATACAGCCAGGAGTTTAACCCAAGGTGACAATTACATTATAGAGACAAAAGAGTTAATACAGTTTAGAACCGATCATATCATATATTTTATCGCTAAAAACGGGAAAGCTTGTGATGAAGGTGCGCGGAAACTAATAGAAACCAACAAGAGTCCCGCTCAACAGGAAGTATAGGTAAAAGGGATAAAATTTCTTAAAAGAAGTAACCGAAAATTCTTTATTGCCATGTGCATCAAAGGTGATCAGCCTGAATCCTTGGCTACTATAAAAGAAAATATGCAGGAAACTTGTAAAATGCTAAAGGCATTTCTAAAAGAGAGAGGAATAAGTGAAGTAAGCATAGCGTATTCGCAGCAAATAGTGGAACTTGCATGGGCCGAAGTTTTGAATATCTTTAAAACCGAGTTTCATAACGCTGGTATTAAAATTATAATCTGTAAAGGAAACCTGAAGTTTGTCCCGAAAGAAAGAAGAGATGAAATATTTTATGAAAAACACAACTCACCAATAGGAGGGCACAGGGGGGTTTCAAAGACGTTTGACAGAATACGCCAAGAATACTACTGGGAGAATCTTAAAGCAGACGTACAGAGACGTATACAGCAGTGTATCGACTGTCAACTGAAAAAATTAGTACGAGTGAAAACAAGACAGTGAATGCTAATAACGGATACACCGGGGACAACGTTTGAAAAAATGGCTCTCGATATTGTCGGACCTTTGCCAAAAACGGTGAATGGAAATGAGTATATATTAAACATGCACGACCAGCTCTCAAAGTATTGCATTGCTGTACCCTTACCCAACGCCTTGGCATCCACGATCGCAGACGCGTTCATAAAAAGGTGCATTTGTGTTTTCGGAGCTCCAAAGGTTGTACTTACGGACCAGGGTAGAAACTGCTTAAGCAACTTGATGCAGCGAGTAGCAAAAAGATTTCGAATAAAAAGAGTAAGGACGACTGCGTTCCACCCACAATCTAATGGGTCTTTGGAACGATCCCACCATGCTCTGGGGGAATTTCTTAAGCAGTATACCGAGAAAGATAGTGAATGGGATGAGTGGATAGAACTCGCCACACTAAATTGTAATACTTGCATATAGGAAAGCACCAAACACACACGCTTCGAAGTAGTGCTTGATAGATTAGCATGGTTACCATCGAACGATCCACTCAGAGAAGCTGATTTAGGTCCAACTTACCAAGGATACATTAAGGATTTAGTCGTCAGATTGACGAGCCTAAAAAGGCTTACGTACGAAAACTTGATTGCATCTAAAGAAAAGTCGAAGAAACTATATGATCGGAATATCAACGAGGTGAATTTTAGAGTCGGAGATTATGTGTTTTTATTAAGTGGTCCAAACCCGGAAAATTGTCAAACCAATACTTGGGTCCATTTCTGATCTTAGAAATAATGGGTAAGAATAACGTCAAAATTGAACATATGAAAGGTACTAAAGTAATACACGCAAATCGGATCAGGATATCATATATTAACAATGAAAGAAAGAAGGGTGACAATTTCAAAGGGGAGTTTTAAAAATGTTTATTCTTACCCACGATATCTAACTAGGCGATCGTTTCCTATAATAAGCAAAATTATAATAACGAAGTTATGATTCTATAAATAATTCAATGTTAAGCTAGTAAGGAAGTTTAATTAAGTATGAATTAATCAGTTTTTTTTATTATTTTCGACAAAATAGAATATATTTTATATAAGGGCGTTCCATGAAGTATTTGTGTGATTTGTTCTATATTTAGTTATTATTAGCGTTAAGTGTATACGATTATTAATAAAAAAAAAACAAACAGGCGATTATTTCTTATAATAAGTAAAATTATAATAACAAAGATATGGTTTTATAAAAGAAATTTAATGTTCAATGAATAAGTAAATTTAATTAAGAATGAATTAAACAGTTTTTTTTAATTTGTTTTCTTTTCGACAAAATAGAATATATTTTATATAAGGGCGTACCATGAAGTATTTGTGCGATTTATTCTGTATAATTAGCGTTAAGTGTATACGATTATTAATAAAAAAAAAAACAAACAGGCGATTATTTCTTATAATAAGTAAAATTATAATAACAAAGATATGGTTTTATAAAAGAAATTTAATGTTAAATGAATAAGTAAGTTTAATTAAGAATGAATTAAACAGTTTTTTTTAATTTTTTTTCTTTTCGACAAAATAGAATATATTTTATATAAGGGCGTACCATGAAGTATTTGTGCGATTTATTCTGTATAATTAGCGTTAAGTGTATACGATTATTAATAAAAAAACCAACAGGCGATTATTCCTTATAATAAGTAAAATTATAATAACAAAGATATGGTTTTATAAAAGAAATTTAATGTTAAATGAGTAAGTAAGTTTAATTAAGTATGAATTATGCAGATTATTATTTTTCTTAGTTTTCTTTGTTTCTCGAAATAGAATACATTTTATGTAAAGGCATACCATGGAGTATTTGTGCGATTTATATTGTATGATTAGCGTTAAATGTAACGATTCCGAGTGAATACGCGTCATTTCATTGACTAGCATTATTCATCTATCGATCCTAGTGATAAGATTCGATTATTTACAAAGAAATAAAAATACTTTTGACTATTAGCACGATGTAAGTATGTGCATACGTAAACATATATGTAGGTATATCAATTCTTACGAATAGCGAGTTAAACCGATAATCGATGTAAATTACGAGTTTGGTATTGGGGTCGAGTAGTGAGAGATTTTACCTGAAGACAAAAAAAAATAACAGAAAGAAAACCTCAGGGCCAAAAGGGGTGCTGTGTCAAACAAAAGTATACAATTGAAACCATAAAAGAAAGTAATTATCAGCAGTAATAATCCATTCCGAACGTGTTCTGACGCAATCACTTGTATCGAATATCAACAGTAATAATCCACAACCAACCATTTAAGGCCATGGGTATCGTGTCCTGCAATGTTACGAACGATATGTAGTCGTGCAGGCGGCCGCGGCGGCGACGGTATTGTTGGTGTGATGGATGTCGGGGAGCCGATCGCTCACCCGATGCAGATGCTGGCTACGACGCGAACCGTCGGAGCAGAGAACAAATGTTCGTCAGGTCTTCCCTACCTTCAAAGCCATCTCCAGAAATATATAACTATTCACTCACGAGCCACTCACGATGCGGGGCTGGAAATCCTCGTATGCTTAGGACGACGGCAAACGTAATATATCGATAACGACAACGCGCCAGTCTCGTAGCGTGGCTCGGCAGAGAAGAAGGGCTTCGCTTCTCTCTCTTTCGCGCGTCGCGTTGCGCGGCGATTCGCGCGCGCCCTTTTGACAGCGCGACTGCACTATTCGTGCTTACGCGCACACGCGGTTTTGAAACGCAGGGACCGTCGATCGGGACGGTTACAATATATATACAAATGTTGGCTCTTCTACGAGGCGTAATGTATTATGCAGCAAAGGCGAAAACGTTTGCTTGCCAGAACCAATTCTCGCAGCTTGGTAAAAGCGCCTTTTTTTATCACCGAGGGTAACCAGACACTTTGTTTTCGGAAACTGAGCGCCGCCGCTGACCTCGGAGAAAAGTTCCCAAATGGACGCTAACTATTAACTGTCAAAATTTCTCACTATGATCGACGTTAATATTAGATTTATAATTTTTTTTAAAAAAAGGAATGAACGTAGAGTCTAAATGATAAATTGAATGATGGTATGCCATCAAGACATATGCGTGTGCATGTACGTTTGTTTTTGATAGTTTAATTAAGGTACTAAGTATGGTTAATGAAATATTAATTATAAGATATCTAAAATAAATTGAATAATTGATATACCATTTAGATTAATAATGTTAGTTCAGTTACAATATTAATTATGTTAGTAGAGTGTTAGTAACTATATACTTTATAAGATACATAAAATAAGTTGAGTAATAGACTAAGAGATTTCTAACTCATAGTATAAAGATTAGTTTATTTAATAATAAGAGATTATGTAACATTAGTAATTATAAACGCAGGACAAAACCGAACCATTAAGATTAATAATGTTAGTTCAGTTACAATATTAATTATGTTAGTCGAATATTAGTAACTATATACTTTATAAGATACATAGAATAAGTTGAATAATAGAATAAGAGTTTATGTAAAATTAATAATTATTAAGGTATTAATTAAAAATCGCGTATTTTGTACTGTTGGTAGAGGTTTGTTGCTCATGATTATAGTAGATCGTTATCTCCAAAAATTAAATATTGTAAGAAAGCGAACGAAAGAGTTTATATTATAAACGAAATTTGACTCCTTCATAGGCTTTTCCTACAACCGCTCAGATGAATTTTCGCGAAAATTTTGGATGGCCTTTATACTTTGTCCGGACCACATATAAATATGAGTCCAACGAATGGAAAAATCACTTCCGATCAGGATTTCAATTAGGTTAGATCGATCCTGTAGTTATAAACCTCAGATCTTTCGGACTTAGAATTTTTTCGACTTTTTCGGACTTCAAATTTTTTCGTGATTTTCGGACTTCATCTTCTAGTGGTTAACTTTGTATACTCGAACTATATTTAGTCTCTTTTTATATATTATATGGTTGTATAAGTAGTATTTCGAAGAAGTAAATAAATAGTAAGTAACTAACAATATTTATCGTTCATCCTTATTAACATTATTTATCCTTATTCTCAACTAAACCTAATCGCGATATACATATATATATATATATATATATTAGTTACCTTTAATTTTTCGAGTAGGCTAAACGGGTGGGACTCTCGCAGTCCTGTACACGGAAACCGCTCCTGTAATTTCTCTGAGTAGGCTAAATGGGTGGGATTCTCGCAGTCCTGTACACGGAAGCCGCTCCTGTAATTTTTCTGAGTAAGCTAAACGGGTAGAACTCTCGCAGTCCTGTCTACGGAAGCCGCTCCTGTAATTTTTCTGAGTATTTTGATTTTCAGTTTTGTGGACCAGTGTTGGCGTCATTCTACTATGTTTGCGTATAAGCTTTATATGTTATTCGTATATGATCCTTCTTTTGTGTTATCCGTTACAACTGCCAGTTCCCTACCTACCTAATCAGGTTCCTCTATTACATCTGCTTCAAGCAGATGCCCTATTGCTTCAAGAGACTTCTTTGTCTGTAGGAGCTCTTTGACAAGATTTTCAAGTGTCTTATAGTTTGCTTGGCTCAATAGAGCTCTGACCTCAATAGAGGTATTATTTTCTCTCTGGAACCTGATCCTAATTACCTGATATTTAGGACAGACGGTCAGGACGTGCTCAGGTGTGTCCACCTCTCCACATGTGCATGTATCGCTCTCTCTCTCTCTCTCAGATGAAAGCGAGAGAGATATGACCCGAAGTCATCATGCCCAGTGAGGAACTGGATTAACCATCGCGACGACCCGATCCAGTCTGCCTTTATCCTATCTCTGACATTAGGTAGATAAGAATATGTCAGCCTACCTTTTGTCGGGTTATTCCAGATTTCCTGCCAGTCATCGAGATACCTTTCAGATATCTCTCTCGCGGCACGACGTTGGTCCTCAGATGACGCTGCATTTTTACGGTTCGCCTACAGTTCCGCTCTACGCCTGCATTCTAGCACGATGGGGAGTTTTCCCGCTATCACTTCTAGGGCATCTGTTGAGGTGGTTCTGTACGCGTTGGTGACTTTAATGAGCGCGTGTCTTTGAGTACTTGCCAAATTGCGTTGCTGTTCTACACACATCAAATCGTGCCATCCTGCCGTTGCGTAAGTAGTGGCAGGTGTGAACAGCCCGGTATAGATAGTACTAAGCGCCTTAAATTTAAGGCCCGATTCCCATCTTGCCAGGCGTCCAATTCTGTTAAACAAATCCACACATTTGGACTGTACCGCTTTCACATGGCAACCAATTGTAAGATGTTCGCCGATGTGGATTCCAAGGTATCCTACGCTTTCGAATCTCTTCACCCTCTAGCTGCCGACCGTAATTCGGGGGACGACGACTTTTGGGTGAAGGTGACCTCTCAGAATCAACATTCCACATTTCTGAGAGGCCAGTCTCATTTTATTGAGGCGACACCAGGATTCCACTTCTTCAATGTAACTCTGGCCATTTCTTTCGATCTCCCTACGCGAGTCTACCTCCACCAGGAGTGCGATGTCGTCTGCATACGCAATGACTTCGCACCCTAGTCTTGAGAGCTGTCAAAGAAGGAGATTTAGAATTAGGTTCCACAGAGTTGGGCCCAGTACGGATCCCTGCGGGCATCCTTTACTGACCCCAAGTTGTACTTCCTCAAATCCATCTCGCATGAGGACTCGACGGCCCTCAGGTTATCTTTTATTAGTTTGTAGAGACTCTTGGGGCGTGCCTTGCTTTTCAATGCTGTTAGTACAGTGGGCCACCAGATATTGTCGAAGGCGCCCTTAATGTCCAAAAAGATTGCTACAATATATTTGTACCCGGTCCTGAAGCCGTACTGTCTAGGAGATAACCTCGTTTCAATGATCCTATTTACCTTGTTCAGTATCAGAGCCTCAAGGGTTTTGCCGATCAGTGGCAAGAGGCAAATGGGCCTGTAGGACACAGGGTTCTCAAGTTCTTTGTCCTCACCCTTTCGAATTGTGACAACTTAACCAACCTTCCACTCATTAGGGAAGACCGAAAATCTCAAGCACAAGTTGTATAATTGATCAGGTTCTGCCTGATAATCGGCAGTGCTGTTCGAATAAAGTCGAAGCTGTCTGGGCCTGGGGCCTTACTCAGCTTCATCTTGGCCATGACCTGATTGAATTCGGTGAGATTAAATTCAACCTCGACTCCTCTCGAGGGGAGAGCGTTAGCCAAGGACCTCATATCTTTTTGCTCTTGCGTTTCATCCTGCAAATTGTCTGGAGTGAACATAGTGTTTAGCAGTCCCGTAGCAGTGCTCACTCAGTCCGTCGTATAGGTGTTATCATCCAGACGGACGTTAAAAGCAACTTCTTTAATGGACAGCTTATCGACTTGGAGTCGGTAAGCTACACCCCAGGTTTTCTGATTACCCTTTACTGTGACAAAGTCTTGTCATTTGGACTCTTTAGTATGTCTAAGTCTACGGACATACTCCTTTCCGGCCACTTTGTATTCTTTCTTGAGGTGATCCCGTCTGACGGGATCACGCACTTTCTGGAATACTCGACGGGCTCGATTTGTAGCCCTTTTTAACCTATCTAAGTCAGGGTTCCACCAGGGAACCCTCCTAAAAGCTACCCTACTCCTCGGTATGGCAGCATTGCACGCTTTTCTCAAAGTGGCTGGCAGTGAGCGAACTCTCTCAATTGTCTCCATTTTGGAGCCGGGCATTTCTTTAGGGACCTGATCCCATTCATCCTCGAGTACAGCGCAGAAAGTATTCCAATTCGCTTTCTGTGTGGAGTATCGCTTTAATTTGTTTCCCTGATTTGAGGACCTGAACATGCAGATGTGCTTGCTCCATTTAGGTGAAACGAAATCGTTCGATGTTCACTCGAGGTCCAGTCCTCTCTGACGGTCCATCCTGTGATGAGTGTCTCGAGATTCGTGGTGACAAGAGTTACGTCCCCATTTCCTTCTCCAGCTTCGTTGGAGACGATAGCAATACTACCTGGCACATTGGCAATCCAGAGATTCCATTGCGCTGTAAAATTTTCCAATTCTTCCCCTTTGCCGTCGGTGCGATCAGACCCCCACGGGGGGGTCTGGCATTGGAATCGAAACCTACTAGCACCATCCTCTTTTGAAGTACGCACTTAAGTGTGTAAGGTGTACCCCTATTTCGTGGCTCAGCTGGAAGTATCCACTGACCACATACATCATTAAAGAACGCAGCCTAACCTCCGCTACAGCAAAGTGTGTGTTGGTTGCGTGCGTTAATTTAAGCACGGTCACCTGAGGGTTGAGGACTGCTATTGCCGCCCAGGGGATTTGCCCATCCACATATATCATCCTAGTGCGTAGCCCGAACCCCTCTATTCAGACCAGAGACCAGAAGACTTCTGCTGGTCTCCCTCAGATTCTTAATATGGACCTTTGCTTTTCTAGGGTTAAAAGTCTTTTGCAAGACTACCTTAGCCTTTCCTATAGAGGAGATTTTCTTGATCCCCAGATGTTTTGAGGACTGCTTTTATTGTTTCGTAGAGGTCCGCAGCATGCACTGGGACCTCTAGGCAATCTCTGGTAGGTATATTAGTTGCCTCTTTGTTTAGGGGTGCTGCTGCGTAATCATTCCAGTCTGCAGCATTTGATGCTCCCACAGTATTGCTTGGCGCAACCTATTGCTTATGTTTGCTTTGCTGAGGGGGAGCTCTTTTTTGTTCCGCTGTTCTCTTCTGTGGGAAGCTTTGCCTTGCTGGCTCTCTGAGCGGTATCTCCAGAGTCACCAGTTTTGACTAGTTTTACGAGCGGGTTCTATCTGCTTGTGTTATGCTTGCAACTACTGTTTTATTTTGCTGCCTCTCTGTAGTTTTGACCTTTTCATTAGGCCTCCTAATCTCCCTGTCTACTTCCTTCTCTTCTACTGCTACCTTCTTTTCATTATTTTGAATCATATGAGTCGTACGTCCACCTACTGAGGTCGCTTAGCAGCATCCCGTTCGGTGGACAAGATTTTTTAGAACGGACGGTGTGTAAATTTCACTGGCAGTTGTAGTGGTTCCCATCTTGTGCCCTGGAACCATGCATCCCCTATTGCAACTGCCATAAAATTTAAGATTAGGGAGGTTTTTATATAGTGGTTCCTTCTCTCGGCCGGGCGATAAAGCCAAGCCCCCGACCCATTAAAGCAGAACATTCCAACGATATGACTGTCGGTGGTCGTTGAACCACTTGTAATGGGTTTGCGGTAATTAGGAAGCAAGCGCCAATTTCCCACTCCCATCATCGGTAACTCCCGGGTGCACCAAGCTCGTTAGGTCGAAAGCTTATTTAATCCTATCCTGAGAAACCATTGCTGTATTTTACCCGCATCCCCCATGCATGCTCCATTCACTAAAGATGAGGGATACGTTACCCCGGCACACGAACGTGGACGTAAACAGTTGGTATTTTAGCGCCGGCGATGAACATCATAATAAACTGTAAGTTTTCAATTCATTTTTCTAATCAGTTTGTACATTAATCAACTATTGTTTCAACTAAAGTGACCCTAAGAAGTCACCATTAATTTTTTTTTGGTTTTATAAAGATGAAGACTATGCATGAATTAATTTGCGATTTATAAGTTTGTGAGGTTTTCAGGTTCCCCTCACCGCAGACTTGTTCGAAGATCTCTAAAAATTACTCGGGCAGAGTATTCAAGGAAAGAAACCAGGGGAAAGAACCTTGCGATAGAGAAAAGTTTCGGAAAAGTAGTGCGATTTTAAGAAAAATACACAGACGATAATTAAAATAAATAAACTCCACAGTTTTTATTTCTACGAATCATGTATCGGCCGTCCCACATACATCTTAGTTAATTTTAAATGACATTTCTTGCATCGGCGTAGTTTTGTTCGCACACCCTCCGTTACACGTCGTCAAGAAGATCGACCCGTATTCCTCCCACCGCCGATCACCATTCGCGCGGCCTCCTTTCCCTCCCTTGCATAGAGATAAAAATTCGACCGGTTACGGCGATTCGGCTGCACGACAAAATCTCGTTTTGCATAACGATGCCGGAGGCGGGACACCTACGCGCGACACCTACAACGTCTGTGTCCTTCGCACCTCTGACTATACATATAATGAAAATATACAAGATTCTATAAAGGCCACGGTCCACTCACTGCTGTCGAAGCCAAAATCAATCTGTTCATTCTTCATCGTCTTCTTTGATCTTCCTCCTTATCTCTTCTCTCTCTCTCTCTCTCTCTCTCTCACCCCAACCTTTATTGTTCTATTATTTTCTTTTCTTTCCTTTTGTCATATTCTTTACTTCCTAGATTGGTATTTTCTCACTTTCCCTGTTTTCATCATATTTCCTCTTTTCTATCTCTTTTCAATTTACATAGTACTTATAAATATATTTATTATTCAGAGAAGTTTAAAAAGGTCATTTATAAAGTAATACATTCTTTTGAATAATTATGTAACATAAGAATAAATTATAGCATATTTTAATGAATTATTACAAATAATTTTCTATGAAAGTGTTCTCTATTTAAATACTATTCACCTTGAAAAGATTATTCCAATAAAGTCAATGCGACCCATTTTAATAAAACATCTGAATTATATTTTTAAAGAAAATGGTATTAAGAGTTTCCTGGAATCATTTTTAAATTAATGTCACTATTCATTAATTGATATTTATAATATTCATTAATTTTTTTAATAATATTTATCTACTGCCCTGACTCAATGAGTCAAAGTGGGAGTTTACATACATTTTATTATATTTACAATCTTTGTCCGAGGAGTTGTTTTTTCTCATTCTTTTTGCAATATAGCAATATCGTGGCGAAACAACGATGACGGTTTCAAGGCGATCCAATCATCCATAAATTCTCGTACTTCTTGAACATGTCGGAAGTGCGTATCAACGAGGTTATGCTGTATCGATCTGAATAGATGATAGTCAGAAAGTGCTATGCCTGGCGAGTACGCTGAGTGCAGCAACATTTCCCATGACTTTTTGCGCTTAGAATTGTCATAGTAGATCTACTTTTCATCACACGTCACAATACGCCACAGACAATTCTTATTTTTTGCCTGGCAAGCAAAGAGAGTGCGATAATATATTGATTCATAATGTCACTTTAGGTCAAATCATCAAGCATCCATTTTCCTTCTTTATCATACCCATCACATTTAAATGCAAAGATAATAAGGGGAGATCGCTTATGCCCATATTAAACATGGCAGTAAAATTTTAACATTCGAGCTCGTGCAATTGAGGGGGAGACGGCGTTCATTAGGGAAGACGACGAAACAATAGAATGAATTCTCATGCATTACATCAAATGAAAAGTACCACTAACAAAAAGATTTCTTATCCTGATTTTTACTGAGAAATGGTGAGAGGCTTACTGGGGATAAATTCTGATGATTTGCGTCATTCATGTCAGTCGAATGACTCTCGACTTACTGGGTCTTCCTAACGTAAACATCTTCCTAACATAAACATCCTAACATAAACATCTCCTAAACATCTTCCTAAGAAAATTGATCAAGGGAAAAAGAAAGAAGGCAATAGTTGTTCATTTCTCATGAATACAATCAGATATCGAAGTACTTATGAATGTAAAATTTGTCGAGTTTTCTATGTATAGATTCGTGTTTTGAAACTTAACACACCAAAGAATTCTTACCTTGATCAATTTGGAAAGAATTATAAAAAATAAAAGAAAGTCCTAAAGTAAGATGTGATCGATAGATTCATATAGATCTTAGAATTTCTAAAACAATATAGATCTTAGAATAGCAATGTGAGAAGAATACAAAATAGACTTCTGACACCATGGAAAAATGTATAAAAAACGAAAAAATGTATTAAAAAATACGCAAATAAAAATACAAAAACAAATGAAAAAAGGGCTACATTATTCTCTGCGTCCACATCGTTAGCTTTGGGTAAAGCAAAAGGAGAGAAGAAGACCTAAAAACTCTACATTTCTAAAAAAAAGCATGAATCAAAACGCATAAACCCTGAGATGGCCATATAGCCATAAGACTGAGTATAATTATGTCTATTTACAATCAAACAAGTGTCAGATTCAGATGTAGTACCTCGGAATAATCTTAGATATAATTTTTTTTCGAATATATATATTATATGATACTTTCTGCATTTGACTTTGAAGTGACCTTGTTTGACCTCGAATGACCGTGATTATGAACAGTTATGACCGATCAGACTCCAAATTTGGATGCAACACATCTCAAAACCTGAGAATATGATTTTATTCCTATTTTACTGAAATAAAAATTATTCATGACTCTCTAGGGCCAGATATATCGGCTCGGTCCATGATAGGACCATTGTACATAGTTGATGGATGATACAAGATAAGAATTTGGGCACTTTCAAAGGAGGTTTCGAAACCTTAAACCCCGTCTCTTTAAAGGTTAAAACCAAAATCCTAGAGCTCATTAAAATATATATTGATTGTTCTATAGTATTTCTAAAGTAAACAATATTTCCGGACAAAAGTTCAACAGTTCCATCTCGGGATCCCCTAAACGGTTCCTCGCATATAGTCAGCACAGATACCTTCATATACATTTTTCTCGAAAAATACTGTTAGTAAAGAGGAATTCAATAGAATAAAAAAAATTGCATTTTAATCAGATGTACGACGTTTTTTTTCAATTTTTTTTTGTAAATTTTACTATTTTCCAAGATATATGTTTGAAAGACTATGTATGTATAGTTTTTGACATGAAAATTAAATTTCCATCAAATACCACTACGATAATTTTAACAAGCAACCAAAAAAATTCACGAATCCATTATGGTCGTTTTTGGAAAGTTCATCCACGATCACCGTTACGGTACTTACATAGTAATTTTTATCGTAGCAAGCTTGCTGCGAGCACGTATTTAGATTTCCGCATGATCGCAGTAGCCTTAGAGCAAGACTGCATTATCAAGAAATCTGCGCGACATTTATTCGCTAGATTTGGCTCCCTGTGATTTTTTGCTCTTTCCGAAACCCAAAAATTCGCTTCGGGGAACGCATCATGAGTCCATAGTCATAATCGCCAGACAAACTTTTTGCGTCGTAAATAAACAGCTAACAAACACACAAGAATGGAGATATGGTACTCAAAAATTTTACACGGACATCAAGAAAGGTTTTACCAATATAGGAAAAAAAATTGTACTGATTTAGTTTATGCGCAGAGTTTAAATGCGCCGGTAAGGGTCAAATTGGATCAGATGGTAAAGAAGTTATTTTTATCAGTTATTAATATCATTATGATTAGAAATTTTCTCAAAAATCCTGTTCTTTTCACTAATTTGCACGTTTTCAGAAACAAAATTAATCGAACGCATTCTTTGTCTAAAGTTCATAATTAAATAACTCCTATCTTTTAAATATTCAGAACTGAAAAAAATGTATATTTTATGGTCTAGATAGTCTAATTGCAATAACTATATGTTTATGTATTTTGAATGCATAACTTTATTTTATTTTTTTACTTCTTACTTACAATAGTTAATGTATTATATTTAATATGTACTGTTTCTCTATTTAGCAAAAACATTTATATTACAATAAAATCGCTTTGATGAAATTAACTAATATATCTGTATGTATGTCTTTTATAAGCGCCAAAACTACTAAAAATAAACCGATCGCCTTCAAATTTAGAATACATATTCGATACGGTCAGGATTAGATGATAGAATATTTTTTATTGCAAATTTAACAAAAAAAAAAAACAAAATGATGGCAAGATAGCTAGTTTCATATATATATTGGTAGACTGTTACTAGGTCTCGTACAACCTTCGTGCAGATTTACAAATAATAAACAGTGAGAGCAGGTGAGAGATAGAGACGAAACAGTATAAAGGAAACTCGCGGGTACATGCTGGTACATGGTCTGGCAACACCCACCAACATCGAGTAATCCATGTTAACCTCCTTGGATTTTTCTTTTCTCCGCTCCCCCTTTCTCTCTCTTTCTCTCTCTCTCTCTCTCTCTCTCTCTCTCTCTCTCTCTCTCTCTCTCTCTCTCTGTCTTTTTCTCTCTTTTTCTCTTTCTCTCTCTCCTTCATACAAGGTAGTTATGTGTCAAATATGATTATATAGGATTCTGATATGATACTTCAAAAATATAAAAAGCATTCAAATAATTTGTGGAAAAATTTACAGTCTATAATTAGCAGCTTCTTCGAGATCTATTGAATTTGTAAACATAGATCATATGCTGATAATGGACATGAATATTGACGCAATGTTCAGTTAATTTTTTTAAAGCATACATATATTTTGGTGTAACTTAATTATTTTAGTTCAATAGAAAAATATTACAAAATTAAATCAAAGATATATTTTTTTAGTTCCAAATATTTGAAAGATAAAAGTAATCGAATTATGAACGCCTACAATTAATTTTGTTTCTGAAAAAGTGTGCATTAGTGAAAAGTGCAGGATTTTTTGGGATATATTCATACATTTAATAGCATTAATAACTGATACGAACATTTATTTATTTTAATAATTTTCAATTAATAAATAAACTAATCACATTTATTTTCTCTGGAGATTTCCTTCTAGTTATTAGTTATAACAAGCATATACAAGTAATAAAATATGTCATAGAAATAAGTCTATACTGAAAAAAATTTTATACATTTAAATAAATGATTTATTCATATACCATTAATTAACCATTTATTTAAAATAAGTAATTTGTACATTTCAAATACTTAAGTGTTTATTTAAATACAGTTAATATTGTTTTGATATATGATAACTGAGAATTTAAACAAAATATAAAATTCAACTGTCGCATGTTAACTTAATAGGCCGTCATTTTCGTGATTTTCAAACATGTAAACGTACACTACATATTATAATGCAATAAATACGAACTACATTTACATATTTTTATTGTATTATATGTGTGTGTGTGTGTGTGTGTGTGTGTGTGTGTGTGTGTGTGTGTGTGTGTGTGTGTGTGTGTGTGTGTGTGTGTGTGTGTGTGTGTGTGTGTGTGAATTTCAACGCAAGCAATCGAGACCTACGATGGCTCGATCGCTAGAGCGAAGGACTAGTAACTTGGTGATCCGAGATAAAAAAATCCCTGATAAAAAAAACTCAAACAATCTACCGTTCAAGCTTTAGATATCCCGATCAGAATGTTAATTAGGGTTATTATTAGGACTTAATCCTAATAAATAGAGATTGTTTAACTGGTTAATAAGTCAGTTACATTTACTATCTCGAGCGAAGCCGAGAGAATTGCTAAACTCTGAACCATGCTTGGTGAACTCTTCAGCACTAAAAATCTTCATTTTAAAAATTATTTACACAAATAAAACATACTTTAAATTTATTTAATACAAAAGTATAAATAAGGCAAATATGGTCTATTAGAAATTGTAATCATTTAAAAGTATTTGTAACGTAACAAATAGTTTTTGCTCTTCAAATAAACCTAATTGTTTATTTCAAACAGACGATTCATTCAAAATTACAAAATATTCGTTCGTTTTAAATATGTATCTATGTTTGTTTCAAATAAATAGAATTTAAATGAATATTTGTTGGACTGAAATAAATACATTTTTACGAAATAGCCAGTTTTCCTTAAAGTTGTCACAGGTTTGAAAACGTTTAGCTGCTTACTAGCTACTGCTATGTGTGTGTGTGTGTGTGTGTGTGTGTGTGTGTGTGTGTGCGTGCGTGCGTGCGTGTGTGTGTGTGTGCGTGCGTGCGTGCGTGCGTGCGTGCGTGTGTGACAATAAGATTTCTTTTTGGTTGCTGCGAGTATAAGCTGCTTATCTTTTATTGCACCCTGTGGCCAGCCTATTTTCTCATCAAGCTTTTCCCCCGCACACGCCGAAGACAGTCGTCACACCCCTCGATCGCACGATCACGACCTGGAAAAACAACATCTGGAATATCGCACGAAATGGTCAGTACCTCGCTTTGGTCACTAGAGGCCCTCGTTTTCAGTAAAAATTTTTTACTGCAGTCTCTCCCATAAGCGTCATCGGCAATCTCCCCTTATTATCTCTATCTATACCCCACATAGTTTCAGTTTCGGAACAATTCTGAAACTATGGAAGGTCGACAGTAGGAGTGTAAACTGGAGTATAAAGCTTACTGGATACCCCCACTCTCCTTTCTTCAAATACATGCATTTGAATGAGCAACCTCACAGGGTGTTGCTACCTTGCGGCCAATTCTGGCATAAAATCCTGCCGTCTAATTTGACACAATTTTAGCAAAGTTTCCACTCCTTCTTTCTACCTTTCATACCCCTTATTGTATCAGAGAAACGAGCATTTCTAATGGCTTAATTACAATTTATAAGCTCCATTTAACCAAAACAGAACCGTGCGTTCATTTTGGAAAACAGCATTAACATTTAACCACACACACACACACACGTGCGCGCGCGCGCACACACACACACGCACACACACATATATATATATATTTAAATATAACTTTAAAATGATAGCGTCACTTTAATGATAAAAATTTATATCGTTATTATAAGTGTATTATGCCGGAAAGTTCTATTCGATAATTTAGCCATGTACTTTAGTTTTTCGACTTTGAAGCAAGAATGATTAATGTGCGATTGTATTAATCAGTCATTTTGCCATTTTGATATAACGAATAATTCATATAAGTCTATATTATCTCCACTATTCAAATATGGATTCTTAAATAAACTGGTTTGGTTTTGTTTATTTATACTCAATTGAATTTTAGTATTTAAATATTTAATTTACATTTAATATGAACTTCTTTATTTGTATTTCTAGACTTAAACTTTAAAAATTATTTGAAATATTTAACTACTATGCTTATTATACTTCTAATAAATTTTCGTTTATTTTAATGGTTTTGCTAAGTTTAACATACCGAGTTCATTGAAAAGCAATATTCTTTCTTATAAAACATTTTAATTTTCTTTATAATTCAAAGGGAACAGTTTATCAATGCTGTTGACAAGTTCATCTATGACTTAGTGTAGCTCATTTATACAGAATAGAAGCCAGTTGGAAGCATGTTAATTCTGTTCAATAAAGCTAACAACTTTGTAACAATAGTAGTTGTAATTTTAGTTGTCTGAAAGAATAGTTTACTAACCATCTTTCTAATGCTCTATAGTGATTAATACTAAATGGTATTAATTTTATATATAGTATAAATATACTCCATGTATAACATTGCTATAATGTTTTTATAAACAATATATTATTAATAAGCTTGAGACATTCGAATAAGAAATATAAAATGAAGTATATATCAAAGGGATATAATAACAAAATAGTATTATTTATATTTATATATATTTATAAACTAAAAACATATTTTTATTATAAAAAATTTAATTAAAAACTTTGATATAGACCAATTTATTAGCAGTTTATATGAATAATAATTATCATAATTAATATAGATACATGTATAAAATAGAACAATAATATTATCAATTTTCACAAAGGACAAGTGAAGGCAAGTTCAAAGTTGAATGAAGATCTTTGCTCAACAAATGCAAATTAACATGTATGAATTATTAACTATGTTTGTTAAAATGAGAATTGCCTCCAGAATTATTAAGCAGCTGGATCGGTGATATGGGATTGTGTGAAAATTGTGTCAGAGGCACACTGGAACTATTTCGACGAGGATTAGTATTATGAAGACTGTGTATATATGAACGCTGGACAGGTTTATGCTGTGCAAGCTCAAGTAGAGCTTCTGATATAGAAAACCATTTACGTTTGCGACCAATTGAACGCGAGTCCTCCCATTCTGCTAATTCCTCTGTGACTCTCATTACCCAAACTTGAGTTCTGTGTTTATGCTCAATATTCTGATGATAAAAATGTATTGCATCATTATATTATTAAACTTTAGACTTCTGTGTATATAGATCAAAATAAAGACCTCAAAAATTCCCAGACATCTGCCTAATTGTCCAAGAACTCCAGCCTCTTCCCGAACCTCTCTTAAAGCTGTTACTGCAGGTTCCTCCTCTGGTTCAACTCCTCCACCAGGAACAATCCAACTGTCTGGTCTTCTACTGGACGTTACTAGTAAAACCTACATCAATAAGGTTATTTTCGAAACGTAAATTTAAATCCAGATCTTGCAAAGCTGCTATTTTTTCATTACCTCATCCTCGAGATCATTTTTGACACAGATGCAAGCTGCTCTTCGTCTATAACCCTCCGAGTCATAAATGCGAATAGAGTTTGGCTTCTCCTTAACCATGATTAAAACAGTGTATCGATGTTAAAAAAAAATACAGGCACCAAAGCATTCCCGAACGCGCGGAGCCGCGTAAATGTTCGTCAAACAGCCAGTGAAGACAAATAACCTCGCTCCCCTTCTGTTTCATTTAATCTTATAGCCATCATGATTATTGATGCACCAGGAAAACTAGCTTCCTTATAGTATAATCGTTATACACGTTTAGAGTACAAATCCAGTCTTTTCAATTTGGCAAATTTATGTGATAATCACTCTATTGTTCTCTTGCTACTAATTTTTGCACTTATAATTAATTAATAAAGTTTTAGTAACCTCAAAAATATTATGCAAATCGACCAGAAGGTTTATAAAAGGTCTAGAGAAGGAGAAAAAAGCTAATTACAACAGCTTTGTTTTTCTAGTTTTAGTTAACGATAATGTTACCACGAAACAACGAAGCACGCATGTTGTTTTTTCAAGATCCCTAATTTGTACGCTTCTAGAACGGCAGTTTTATAAAAAAAATTGGATCCGGGCTCTACGTAAGTCAGGCCTCAGTTCATTAACTAGTCAGAAGAGAGCGTCATCGTTGTCTATAGATACGAATCGTAAAGCCACAAATTCCAGCGGGAGATATGAAATTCTTATGGAAAGCGTGTGTCAAGATTGAAATTTGCGTAGAGGACGCTACTCCGAGTTTATAAAGCCAAATACCAGATTTTTGGATTTAAAAATATCAGACTATTCGGACATAGCTGAGTACCCGTGTAGTTGCATAAAAAAATTAACCGCTTACAATCATAGAGGGAAAGAAGCTTTATTACTACTGACCTGCGTATACAAAAATGCGTTCGGAATTTCGGAGACCCTCGTTCATTTCACTTTTTCTATCTCTCTCTCTCTCTCTCTCTCTCTCTCTCTCATTCTGTTTAATTTGTTTGCTTTATTTCTTATACGGCTAAAAAGCATCAACAAAATTAAAAATACACTTTTTTGAAAGGAGTGTGATAAAAAATTAAGGGTGCTTACGACTTGGCTATTCGTTCAAAGTTTTTGAATAAACTTTACTCACCGAGTTTTATTCAAAATTTATATTTTTTTTTGGTGTGCTGATTATTAATAGCATTGTGCTTTTTTATGTAAATTACAAGTATTTATATTTCTATAAACTTTATTTGTATAAGGAATACTTTTTAAGAAAAATGGACTAAATGCTATCCATATATATATATATATATATATATATATATATATATATATATATATATATATATCATATATGTGGCCCATTTTAATCTATACATCCGAATTTCTTCGTTCCTAAGAGGTGAAACGAAAAAATGGTTTAGACAAAAGTTGTTCATGACAAAGAGGGTCAATAATCGTAACCTTGAATTTGACCCTGAAATCCATTTTAAAGGTTATTTGAAGGTCAAAGTGTTTTTTTTTTAAATGGGAACCCCTATTTTTGATACTGGATTCGGAAAGAGCGGGAAATTTTACGTCCGAAATGATATATCAAAATTTTTTTTATTACACTTAAAAGGTCATTTCAATGTCAAATTCCAGCAAAACCCGTGTTTTTAAGACTATCTAGAGGTTAGGGTGTTCTTTCCAATAGGAACCCTTTTTTTGACACTGGATTCGGTAAGAGCGGGAAATTTCACGTCAGAAACAGTAAATAAAAATTTTTATGACCCTTAAAAGGTCATTTTAAAGTCATTTTGTGACCCTTAAAAGCTGAGAGACGTCGAACGGCGTTTTTTCACTTGCGAACAGCTGCTTCAGCGACATAAAAGAAAGGGTTTTCTGCATCGTATCGTGACTGGCGATGAAAAGTGGATACGTTACGATAATCCGAAGCGAAGAAAATCATGGGGACTACCCGGCCATGCATCATCATCGACGGCCAAGCCAAATATTCATGGCGCCAAGCTCATGCTCTGTATATGGTGGGACCAGCTAGGTGTGGTTTACTATGAGCTTCTGAAACCGAATGAAAGGATCACAGGCGAGGTCTATCGACGACAATTGATGCGTTTGAGCCGCGCACTGCGAGAAAAACGGCCACAATACTCCGACAGGCACGACAAAGTTATTTTGCAACGTGACAATGCTCGCCCACATGTTGCACCGCCGGTGAAAACATACTTAGAAACGCTCAAATGGGAAGTCCTACCCCACCCCCCGTATAGTCCAGACGTTGCTCCGTCTGATTACCATCTCTTCAGATCGATGACGCATGGCCTGGCTGACCAGCACTTCCATTCCTACGAGGAAGCCAAAAAATGGGTGGATGACTGGATAGAGGCCAAACCGGTCGAATTTTTTCGCAACGGGATTCGTATGTTGCCAGAAAGATGGGAAAAAGTTGTAGCTAGCGATGTCCAATACTTTCAGTAATTCATTTGTAACCATTTTTTCACAATAAAGGCTCAAAATTTGAAAAAAAACGGGAAAGACTTATTCACATACCTGATATTATATATATATATATTTAGAATTTTATAGACATTATTTAGAATAAAATTTTATATGTTATTATATATTATACATTATATTATCTATATCTATATTGAACTGAATTTTGTTTGACTAAAGAATTATATTTAATTTAATTTGATTTAATTTAATTTAATTAGTATTAAGTGATGCCGGGTCTATACGCAGACAACTCTAATTGTCTCTATAGAATGTTAGTATATCTGATTATGTTATTTATAAAATTATTATATACTAATGCAATGTACTCTGGTAAATGAATAAATAAGTAGAAGATAAAAAGGATAAATCGAGAGTGCTTTGTCTTAAAATTCAGTTGAAAATTAATATTATATTAGTATGTTATCATACAAAAGATAGGTCTTTATGTTTCGTTTATATTTCGTGAATATTGTTTTTGTGTTCCGTAATGTTTCTATATGACTCGGTAACTAATGGTTCCGGGAAAAGCGACTCACGATTTATCCTATGCGTTCCGAATACGTTAAATTCGTGAAATTGCGTGTAATCAAACAAGCAATCTATAAAGAAAAATTGTAAGGCGAAAATGTAAGGAAAGAAATTTTCGAAATATATATATATATATATATATATTTCATTTATATATATTTCATTTATATATGTTAAAAAAAAGGGAAAAGAGATAGCTCTACCTGTCGCCGTTCCCAACTCGCGTGTATAGAGGCCTAGGTACACGTGTAGCCAAATGTATCGAAAACATCGCAGTTGTCCAATGGTACAATGTACTCTCTAGGAAGTCTAACTTCCGCATTTGAGTTGTAAGGTGTGCGTGGGGAGCCCCGAGAATGCTTGTCAGTGAGTCGTAATATGCGCGAGAGGTTGAGAGAGCCGCCAAAAAAAAGGACGAAATAAATTTGTCTGAGAACTGAATGTTTCCCGCCTTGCCTTTTCGCCACTGCGAAACAAACAACATTTGTGAATAAGATACGACGCGAGAGAAAGAGAGCACGCGCTATTCGCCTTTCTCCAGAATAGGGGAACTTCCCGCCTCGTCTTCATCAAATCTGCAGAGAGCGCGCTCGATAGTGCGCACGACAATGGCCGCAGATGATAAGGCCAAAATTTTGACGCTCCGTTGAGGCGGGGGCATAGAGCGCTGTCTCGACAATGCGCGCGTCAACGGCCGCATTTGTTTGTTACCGTTGTTAGAGATAGTTACGTGCAATAAAGTTAATATAGGTATATTTAGTTCATTTTTGAATACCTACTCCTCTTCCCAATATTTCCACCACAATGTACTTGTTTCACTTTTTAGTTCCAGGTAAATCATCAATAATAAAATAGGTGTCTAGGTCGCGGTGTAAAAGCCGCTCTAGACAATCTCAGAGAAGTGGAAGCAGATACAGCAGCGGTAGTAGCCACAGTAACAGAATTATGAGTTTTCATGAAGAAATTTATACATACATACATTTATACATATTGTGTTAGATTAAATATCTCCCTTTCGCCTTTTTGTCTTATGAATTTCGCGGCTATGTACAAAGCGCTGCAGAGCTCGTATGTGGCAATACTATACATCATTTGAAAGGTCTTGACATAACGTACATAACGACGCTATGCATGATTAGTTTGGATATTGCGTTCAAAAGTTATAGACGTGTAAACATGGAGTTCACTAACGTCAAAATTCGCGCTATTTTAAAGATTTCCTGTCAAAGGTAAATCCGCTAGAGAAACGTTCTGTGAGATTAACGGTGTTTTGAGGGATGGCACGCTATCCCTTCGAACCGCAGATAAATGGTTTTGACGATTCAGAGCCGGTGAACACGACACCATGGATAAGCCAGTCGGCGGAAGACCTGTGACGACGAATACCGATAAAATCATGGAATTTATCGAGTTAGACCGTCATGTGGCATCTCGTGGCATCGCCCAGTTGATGAGAGTTAGTCACCAAACCATTTTAAACCATCTGCAGAAGGCTGGATACACAAAATAGCTTAACTTCTGGACCGAATCAACGCCTGCGATGTTCTGCTGAAACGGAACGAACTCGACTCATTTTTGAAGCAGATGGTGATTGGCGACGAAAAATGGATCACATACGACAATATCAAGCGAAAACGGTCGTGGTCTAAGGCCGATGGGCCGTTCCAAATAGTGGCCAAGCCGGGATTGCTGGCCAGGAAGGTTTTGCTGTGTGTTTGGTGGGATTGGAAGGGAATCATTCACTATGAGCTGCTCCCATATGGCCAGACGCAACAGACAATTGGCCAACAGGAAGGGTGTAGTGTTCCACCAGGACAACGCTAGACCACACACTTCGTTGATGATTCGTTAGAAGCTACGGGAGTTCGGATGGGAGGTTTTATCGTATCCACCATATAGCCCGGACATAGCGCCAACTGATTCCCACCTGTTCCTGTCCATGTCGAACGCCCTTGATGGTTTAAAGTTGGACTGAAAAGAGGCGTGTGAAAAGTGGCTGTCCAAGTTCTTCGCAAATAAGGAGAGGGGCTTCTACAAAACGGTGCATATTTGAAGTAAATCCGACCGCTGTAACACTTTTTATAAAGCATTGAATGAAGAGCAAAAAAACGGAAGGGAGATATTTGACAACCTAATATTTAAAAAACATATTTTAACATTTTAACATAACAGTAAACAGTAGGTTAGCATAACAGTTGTTGTGACTGCTACGGCTGCTGCATCTACTTACACTTCTGTGAGATTGTTTGGAGCGACTTCTACTGCGCGACCCAGACACATATTGTATTATTGACGATTTATCTGGAACTAAAAAATGAAACAAGTAGATTAATAAATTAATATATTAATTAAAGAAATAAAATAACTCAATGTTTTTGGAAATAACTTCTTTTAAGAAAAAAATACCAAAAAAAATGTCTTTGGAAGTTAATGAAATAACTAAATGGTTCTTTAGTACCATCTTTGCGTACACCTTTTTCATGTCGAAATCATCGTTTAAAATCTTTTTAACTATTTCCTGGTTAATATTTAACTCGTCAGGTAATATTCGAATAGTTAGTCGTTGGTCTTGACGAACAAAAGCGTGGAGGCGCTGCATATTTGCGTCGGTTCGCACTTTTTATAGTTTAAAAATTAAATTTCCTTCCTATACGTTTGTTGTTTTCAATTTTTATTATATGTGGTATAGCTTACCCTGTACACAGATTAGGTCTGTTTTCTCAGCCACATTGCACTATTTGGTATTTATAAATGAAGGGCTATGGGAGTGTTGACGAATAACGAAATTTTACTAAGGTATTATTTGTAAAAATCTTTAAATTTTACTCAAATTTTCTAGATTTTATTTCCATTATTGCTGTGGATTTTTTGACTTAGACATTTTTCAGATTTGACAAATTCCTATTCCTTCTATGTGAAATCGTCCTTACAAAAATTTATAGTAGTATGTATTAGCTTTCAATTATGTACAGAAGGTGGGCTCTTGTATCTTGCATCCAGGTCTGTTTCAATTAACAATATTTTATAAAGAAAATTAATTTAAATTTTAGGGAAATGAGGCGCAAGGATATCAAGAAAGGCAAAAGTATGAATTTATAGAAAAATATAAGGCAGAAAAGGAAAAATATAAATATACATGAAATATTAATAGTATATAAAATTATTCAACTAAGAACAACATCAATTATACGTTGTCCCTACCATGATTTATACACAATTTGTAAATAATTTATAATTGATTTTATTGATATGTGTTATATTGTAATATATATATTTTGAATATTAATCATACAATTTCATTATTTATATGACAAGTAATATGCATGCAGAGTATCATAATAAAGGAAGGTAAGGAAATTCTATCAATAATATGTTTACATATGATTGTAAATCATATTTATTAATTCTGATAAGTAATTAGCGAGTATTTCAGGGAAAATAAAAGTAACTTTCGCTCTGGTATCGTGCTATACTTCAGCTATTAACACAATAAATAATAACACTAATAATAAGACACCTTCTCTAAAATATATTTAAAAATGTTATTGAGTTTAATGCCTTCAATTACATTTGTATAGCTCATAATACACTCTCCTGTATATGCCAATAGCACATTATTAGTTATCAATTTGTTATATTATCACACGTAACCAATCTGGCAGCTATATTTTTGGAATTTATACCATTCAAAGGGAACAAACGAAGGGTTGGTATTCCACAAAAGGGACTATACACGTCCGGCGAGGGGATGCAGTTCTTATAATCAGTTTATGATTTTTTCTTCATTTATAGGTTGGGTGAGTTATTGTTACTTGGCCTATTTAACTGTTTTGCTGTTGTCTTTATGCAATCATGTGCACATGAAGAAGGTGATTGCCTTCGTATGTATATTGCAGCGTATTTACGCTTCTATCGCATACTCTCTTTTTTATTTCTTTTTACATGCAATCACTACCACACTTTATACGGTGATTTTTCTTTTAATTGGGATTTTAACTGAGGGCAATGAAATACGAGAAGGGAGCAAACGACAAGCGCGCTCATGGGAATTTACAATTATGTCGGCATTTATATAGTGTGTATACATGTTGCAGGCTTCACGTAATTAAACGCCATTTGTAACGATGTATAGGCACACACCATTACTCACTTACCGCATAGCTATCATTGATAATTTATCCGTTGATAATAAAAAATCTAAAAATTATTGAAAGAAAAGAAAATAAAGCTCAAAAAGTGTTATAGTAAATGATGACTGTATTACGGCGGACTGCTTAAATATTAACCGGCAAACAGTTAGAAATATTTCAACCGATGATTTAGCCATGAAAAAGCTGTGCGCGAAGATGGTACCGAAGAACCTTTCTGATGAGCAAAAAGCCCACCGAATGAACATCGCTCAAGATTCGCTTGAACACCTTATAACCTCGAGTAGGCTGAAAGTGATCCGACTCTTCTCGACTGAGTTATTACTGGTGATGAAAGTTTGTTCTTTCAATATGACCCCAAAACTAAACGACAAAGCCAACAGCTCCCTTGGAGCGCCATAGCCAAAGAAGACAAGAACGAGCAAGTCCAAAATGAAAACCATGTTCATTTGCTTCTACGACAGCAAAGGGGTGATTCAAAAAGAGTTTGTGGACAAACCGTAAATCAAGGATTTTAGCTCAATATGACCGAAAAGATATGAAAAGGGTGCTCAGAGTGCGTTCAGATATCGCGAAGACTTGGGTTCTGCATCACGACAATTTGTCAAATGTCGACATTTTGATTCCGTTAAAGACACCTGAGAATCTGTGACGAGGATACTCGGAGATTTTCCACAAGAAGTATTCCAGAATTGTTACGAAGACTGGGAAACTCGCTCGAATAATTGTATAGATGTGGAAGGCGACTACTTTGAAGGGGTTCGCAGCGATGTACCTTAATTTTTCAATATACTGATCTCATATGTTCGATCAATTTCTGTTAGAAATCATTCAGTTGGCTTTTGCATCCCTCGGTAGTGACTAAGCATTATAATAATAACATATAAATAAATAATAACATAAATAATATTAATAAATAAAATAAAAGACGAGCTAAGTAATAAGGAAGTATACAGAATTCAGGAAATTAACGCATACAACGTAAATAGATGAGCCATTAGACAATAGTGATAACATAAATAATTAATAATAATAATAATATTACTTGAAACACCCTGAGATAAAATAAACAAATTAGATAAGACATAAAACTGAACGAAGCAATAATTTTGTTTGTTATATGATGTTTGTTATATGTTTGTTTAATATGAAAAAGGGTGCTCAGAGTGCGTTCAGATATCGCGAAGACTTGGGTTCTGCATCACGATAATTTGTCAAATGTCGACATTTTGATTCCGTTGAAGACACCCGAGAATCTGTGACGAGGATACTCGGAGATTTTCCACAAGAAGTATTCCAGAATTGTTACAAAGACTGGGAAACTCGCTCGAATAATTGTATAGATGTGGAAGGTGACTACTTTGAAGGGGTTCGCAGCGATGTACCTTAATTTTTCAATATACTGATCTCATATGTTCGATCAATTTCTGTTAGAAATCATTCAGTTGGCTTTTGCATCCCTCGGTAGTGACTTGTTCCTATTTTCGCATTTGAAAAAATTCATCAAAGGTAGATATTTTGATTCCGTTAAAGAGACCCAAGAATTTTTTATGGGGGTATTTGGAGAGATCTCACAAGAAGCTTTTCAAAATTGTTACGAAAACTGGAAAACTCGCTTATATAAATGTATAAATGCGGGATGGGACTACTTTGAAGAGATCGCAGCGATGTACCTTAATTTTTTAATACACTCGATTTTTTAAATTTGTCGCATTACTTAATTCTCTGACCTCGTATATAATATATATATATATATATATATATATATATTGTGACTATCGATTTGACGGTCGCGTATTTACGCGTACGGTCAAAACCACGAGTCTTCCTTCTTCCCGTCCAAGCCATCAAGGAGACTAGACGCCTCTGGTCCAAGCCACCAGCCGCCATCTGCAGATTCAGCCCCTGACTTTGTGTGGCCTTCAGACATTCACCTTCGTGAACGGATGGCACCGAGGCTAGGAGCCTCATATAGCGCTTCACATCTATCCAGCAGTCCGACAGAAAGACATACCCGTGTTTATCCCACCTACGGACGCCTTCGCCATAGACGCCAGCCGCGGAGCCAGCAAGAGAGTGCAGGGAAGAGAGAGAGAGAGAGAGAGAGAAAGAGAGAGTAATACGAGTCAGGCACCACCATCGCTGTGTGAAGAGAATATCCGTACCTCGCATGTCCGCGTCCGTGTCGTTCTATATTCCGCGTTTCCAGTCCCCTTACCGTCGTCCCAGGGAACGATCGTGTATAATATATGTAACCCAGCTCGTGCAGTGATACGACGCGTCGTGAAATCCGCCGGGAGTGTTAGCTTGTAATTTAATGACTTTCCGTTCGACGTTATATTCAAGTCTTGTGAATGAAACATGCGTCTATTGAGTTTGTAAATATATCATATTTTAGTTCAGCCTTCCTGTGCCGGTTTTCCCGTTCCCTTTTTCAGCAATCAACGGGTTCAGCCGGTGCGTCGTGGTGGTGACGCACACACGCATACACCAAAACTCCCATATCTACAAGGTAAGTATAGCTACAAAACTGTAATTACGAATTACTGCCGGGAGTTGCCAGGCACTACTTGATAATGAAGTAAAAATAATTTGTTTCATGACAAATTCCGTCTGGTCCTTTATTAATAAAAATTAATGTCCTGATCGTGTTAGCATCCGCCCTCTGTTATTACATTTAATAGCTGCAAGCTAAGAAAATATATATACATCCATGCCTGTTTGAATTATGTTTCCAATATATAAATATCTTATACGTAGCACAGCACAAAACATGGCATTCTCTGATGTAAATAAAAGAGAAAATAATGAGTAATTTAACTAAATCTAACCAGTTCCTAGTAATGATATTTACCTGTATTTGATTTTATGTATCTATTATGTGTACAAGTGCGTCTTGTTGTGCTAATTCCAAAGCCAAACTGTGTATTGGAACAACAGCTAATATTTACACCCTACAAATACCAGTGTTAATATTTATCATCTCATATATATATATATATATATATATATATATTTGAAAAGTATATAGCTCGTCCCTGTATACGTAACATAAATTATCGCATTTACTTTTTGTATATTTATTTTATTATTTAGAAATATTCTAATTGGCATCGACTCTCTTCCCTTATCGCCAGATCCCTTGAGAGGAGTAATTCCCTCTGAATTTACTTCTAATTTTTACAAGATAATAGTACGTCCCCATCCCAGCGCCCTCAGCACCATATGTTACAACCAGCTCCCATTTTTCAGCGATATTGATTTTTGAAAGGTCCTTTTGACCAAGAAGAAATTAATTTTTTCAAGTTCTGTAAAAGGCAACAGGTTCGAAAGCTCACCACCAATGGTGAAAAAAATTTTCAACGAATTAGAATGAAAAGTTATTATTTTCAGAAAAATAACTTGATGTTAAAAAGTGCCTCTCGCACTTAAACAAGATCAAATTAATAAATATTTATATCGGTCTTATAGTCTTTATAATATCATATCTTAGCTAAAATAACGACAGTCAGATTTTCAGGTTGAACATATATAGGTTACCTTACCTTATACATGTTAATTACTACTAATAATGACGAAAAAAGGAGGGAAAAAGGGAAAGAGAGAGAAAGAGAATAAATTATTAAGATAATATAGCTTAATAGTTTTTTCTAGAAAAGTTGAGTGTAAAATCGTCTATAGAAATAATAATAATTAAATAGATACCTGAGTTTATAAATCAATTTTCAATATTTTCTTGAAGAAGGAGATCATTAGAGATTTATTGATTTCTAAACATATTGATTGTGCAACCGGCCGGTTGTCTTATTTTTATAAAGAAAACATTTTTGAACGAAGTTCAAAATTTATAAATTCCTGGACCAACGTTCGGATAGAAAAGTTTCAGCGTTGTATCATAAGGTTCGTGGATCTTATTAATATATATCTCATTAGGTTTCGTTGGATAATAGTTCTTTGTCATTCGATTTTATTCAACATAACGTAAATAATATATATATCTGATTTTCGTAGAGAATTGGTTTAGCAAAATAAAGTGTGAGAGAGCTGGAGCAATATTAGTATAGAATAGAAATCATAAGAGCAGCAAGCGCGTACACAGCTTTCAGTAGTAGTTTCTCTTGTTCCTAATAAGGTGGCGCTCTTGTTGTTTTAACTCTCTGTTATACTTATACATTTTTCGCTCTCATACCCTGTGTGAACGGAATCGTACGTTAACATAGTGCCGGTGCATATTAGGTAGGGGAAGTATATCATTTATTATAATTTTATACAATTTAATAAATCTAAAATTTTTTTTCTATTTAACTAAATAGATTTTCTTTTTCTTTTTATTAGTAATAGAAAATATAATAATATCCCCCCTGCACCTGATAATTAACCCGCCTGTTTCTGGATTATTAATTATCTATTAGTATAATTTATTATTAATATAGATTAAAAATAAATAAATTTCAATGATAAAACGTAAGTCCGAGGAAAAATAATAGTAAAGAACCTACGGTCTACCGAAATTGTTTTTAAAACAATTTAATCCCTTAGGGGTTCTCTACACCTCTGTTGACGGTTGCTTTTACCGGGCATTTACTAGATAAGCACCCCGTTAAAATATTTATATTAATATTAATACATCAATATACAAAAATAATCACAATAAAAATTAAAGACGTGGTCCAATTAGGTAATGGTGGTGGGGACAGTCAGATTGTACTTTACTAACATAAAATTGTTTCAGCTAATATTTTTATTTTTTGATGAGTCTACGCGGATGATTTTATACAAGGACAGTCTGAGTGTCATTATAATTTTTAATTTTTAATTTTTATTATATTATTTTTGTATATTGATGTATTAATATTATTATAAATATATATTGATATTATTACATATTATTTTCGATCAATGAAAATATTTATTAATTTGTATATAAGCAGTCTAAAGAAGCATAATTAAAGTAATATACATTCCATTTTCCTTATGACATTTATAACAACTTGATATGAATACGTACTGAATTTAATGATTAATACATACTAAGCTTAGCAAAATTCGAGAAGATATCATTTCATTAATTATATAACCAATCAATTTAAATTCAGTGAATGATAGCTAACCTCAAAACATAACAGCATATATGGAATAGTTACCTGAGGAGAGAAGTACTTATAAGAAGAGGAATATAACAACTTAACATAGATAAAAACAGGATCTGCATGAATAACAATAACAATAATTAAATCAGTTCATCAGAAACTATTAAATAAGTTCATCATAAACTATTAAATAAAAATATTAAACAACTTAAGAGTAATTGAATATTGACAATATTTTTAATGTCAAATAAATTACCAAATAACATCAACGACATCATGGATTATAAACATAAGTCAGTAAAAATACTAATGATATAAATAAATAAATACTATTGAACACACAAATGACTAACGAATCACCACATAATTACTGGATTTGATAATTAGACTTCATATCCAATTTATATTATAATAGACCATTACGTAATAGATTATTATATAATTTATATTATTATATGTATTTGTATTGTTATATAATTTGTAACACCTAATTGTAACAGTTAATATTTATCAACTAAACACACTATCTGAAAAAAAGATATATGAATCAGAGACAAAGTTGAAGATTATCTACAACTATTAAACGGATACTTAGTGAATATTGCACCTATTGATAACAAATTATACATAGCCAGCTTATGTGAAAGTAGTATATAATACCATACAGGTGAATTGTTAAGTATACAAAATCTGATGATACGTCAAACAGAATAAATATATAAAATATAATATGGAATATATGTTGTATAAGATACATATTATCTTATAATAAGACATATAGAAAACGTAATAATTATAAATAATGCAATATATAGTATATACAATATACATTACATTATAACCTCATATAAATGACATAACCTATTATAAGGTATTAACTGTGTACGCACCTTTAATCAAAAACAATTATAACTAGACATAAAAAGATAACAGGAATAACAACTTAAATTACTAAAATAAAACTTAAACTTAAATTATTAAAATAAATGATAATTATTACTTATAATTATAATCAAGATAAATTCAGCAATAAAATTTATAAAGGCAGTATTAACAATAAACAAAATAGTTATCACCAATAATTAAAAAAGGTATAATTTTCATTGACTACAGCTTTATACTCAAACAATTTCAGTGCTGTCAATCTACAGCAAGAGTGGTAGTATAGAACATCACTACTGTTAATAAAAAGTAAAATAACCGGACCAACAACAACAATAGCATTATTACTATTAACAACAACAAATTAACAACAACAATAGTACATCATAGAAAAGCATAGCAAAACAGTATTAATATAATTAATACCAACAATAATATTAATTACTATAAATAATATATTATTTAATATAATATTAAATAATATAAATAATACCTTTATGTAAATAATGTAGGTCAACAAAATATTTGGAATAAATAAGCATATACTCTGGACTATCGAAAATATTGTGAAAATTCTAAGCATTATAATAATAACATATAAATAAATAATAACATAAATAATATTAATAAATAAAATAAAAGACGAGCTAAGTAATAAGGAAGTATACAGAATTCAGGAAATTAACGCATGCAACGTAAATAGATGAGCCATTAGACAATAGGGATAACATAAATAATTAATAATAAAAATAATATTACTTGAAAAACTTGGATACACCAATAACATTTGGAATTGATAGGTAATATAAATTTAACAAGCAAGTATAGACGTGAAAAAAGAGAATAATTAAGAATATTAAGAAGATAAATCTTTAGGGATTCTCAAAAAGAATGACCCGATTTTATACAGTCGGATACCCAGGAGGAAAATACGAACCTAACGGGACAATCCCGCACAGTCTCCAGAATACTACAGGAGCAATCCCTTCAGCAGGTAGCATCGGGCCTGGGATATCTCCCCGGACCATGATTGCCACTACCAGGTCATAGCACGGATATTAGTAGGGAATATCGCAATACCCCAGCTACATCAAATAAATGGCCGTACGAACCGGACATGTGGCCATACCTATATCCAACGTTCCTACAGCATTATTCATCAGCATACCCGGGCTTACTTAACCTATCGCCAGAAGCACAGCCAGCCCCCACGGACACCCAACTGATGGCATCGAATAGATCGTTTGAGAACACCTATATTTAAGAAACGCGCACTGGATAGATGTTACGACAGTGACGCGTACAATTTACATGAGCTCCGCGCAGCACAACTACAAAAACCGGAACTAATCGCAATCACACGCTTCCCCACGTCGGTTTTGGGAGGAGGAGTTTGTGACCGTCGATTTGGCGGTCCCGCATTAACGTGTTCGGTCAAAACCACGAGTGTGCGCGGGTGATCGCGAATACTGCACTCGCAATCCGTAAGAGTGCGTGGCGAGTATAGACGAATCGAAAAAGAAACGAGCGTGCTCCTTCTTCTCGACCTAGCCGTTAAGGAGACTAGACTCCTCTCGCGCAAGCCACCAGCCGCCAGCACACCTGGAGATTCAGCTCCGGAGTTTGTGTGGTCTTCAGGCATTCACCTTCTTGAACGAACGGCACCAAGGGTAGGAGCCTCGATAGCGCTTCATATCCACTCAGCAGCCCGACAGAAAAATACAGCCGTGTGTTTCCCGCCGATGAACGCCGTCGCCATAGACGCCAGCAGCGAAGCCAGCGAGAAAGTGCAGCGGAGAGAATGAGAATTAAAATTTAATTTTTTACAGCATAAGGATTCGTGGTCCTTCATAGACCAGCATAGAAATATTACAATTAGAGTCAAGCTATATATCATAACAAAAATTAGTCATAATTTCAATATCGCATATATAACAGCAATTCTTAACAATATAAACATAAAAATATAATAATATAAATGTAAAAAGTGAAATATATTAGGTTGTCAAATATCTCCCTTTCCATTTTTTGCTCTTCATTCAAGGCTCTATAAAAAGTCTTACAGTAGTCGGATTTACTTCAAATATGCGCCGTTTTGTTAGATAATCTGGTTCCATCTAAACGGCAACTTCATAATACTTCTCTCGTAGAAACCCCTCTCCTTATTTGTGAAGAACTCGGACAGCTACTTTTCACACGCTTCTTTTCAGTCCAACTTTACACCACCAACGACGTTCGATATTGACAGGAACAGATGGTAATCACTTACCGCTATGTCCGGGCTATATGTTGGATGCGATAAAACCTCCCACCCGAACTCCCGTAGCTTCTAACGAGTCATCAACAAAGTCTGTAGTTTGGCGCTGTCCTGGTGAAACACTATACCCTTCCTGTTGGCCAATTTTGGACACTTCTGGTCGATAGCTTGCTTCAAGCGGTCCAGTTGTTCACAGCAGATGGTAGAATTAAGCGTCTCGCCATACGGAGGCAGCTCATAGTGGACGATTCCCTTCCAATCCAATCAAACACACAGCAAAACCTTCCTGGCCAGCAATCCCGGCTTGACCACTGTTTGGGACGGCCCACCGGCCTTGGACCACGAATGTTTTCGCTTGATATTGTCCTATGTGATCCATTTTTCGTCGCCAGTCAACATCCGCTTCAAAAATGGGTCAAGTTTGTTCCGTTTCAGCAGGACATCGCAGGCGTTGATTCGGTCCAGAAGGTGTTTTTGCGTCAAATCATGCGGCACCCTAACATCAATTCTTTTTTTTTTGTATTTTTTTTGTATCCAGCCTTCTGCAGATGGTTTAAAATGGTTTGGTGACTAACTCTAATCTCCTGAGCGATGTCACGAGATGCCACATGCCGCTCTAACTCGATAAATTCCATGATTTGATCGGTATTCGTATTCACAGGTCTTCCGCCGCCTGGCTTATCCATGGTGTAGTTTCACCGGCTCTGAATCGTCGAAACCGTTCTTCTGCGGTTTGAAGTGACAGCGTGCTGTCCCCCAAAGCACCATTAATCTCATGGAACGTTTCTCTAGCGGATTTGCCTTTGACGAAGAAAAGCTTTAAAATAGCGCGAATTTCAGCGTTAGTGAACTCCATGTTTACACGTCTATAACTTTTGAACGCAATATCAAAACTAATCAAGCGTAGCGTCGTTTTGTAAGTTTTGTCAAGACCTTTCAAATGATGTATAGTATTGCCAGATACGAGCTCTATAGCGCTTTGTACATAGCCGCGAAATTCATAAGACAAAAAAGCGGAAGAGAGATATTTGACAACCTAATAATAACAGAAAAAAAAGATAATATTAACATTACTTACGAGGTGCTTACGTGTAACATGAATCTAATACTAAGATAATGTTCTCTATAGAATCGAATCAGCGCAGACTTAAAAGCAGGGGTTTTATAGGAAGATCTTATATCTGGTATCTTTTTTTTCTAGTCCTAATAATAACCCTAATTAGCATTCTGATCAGGATATCGAAAGCTTAAACGGCAGATTGTTTGAGTTTTTTTATGTTATTTAACGTTGCTCTGTGTATGCTTCCATATATCGGTGCTAATCAGTGACGGTAGTCTACGCTGTGTTAGTAAACAAGACACATGTAAATTATTATCTGGTATCTAATTTTACAAACGTGAAGCAGCAATGGTGAACAAGTACATATTGCGTGACAATCGTGGCCTAGAAATAAATAGGTCAATGTCAGCATCACGGAGCGAGGCTAAACTGATACTTTTTAAAATTTTAGCTTGTTATAAATATAAAGTGGTTCACTGTATTTTAGTACAGATACCAGTAGCGTAACGGTAAGTTAATCTGTATGGTTAGATTCCTAGGGTCCTGTAGACGGAGGAAATATAATCGGATTTTTTAAGATCTAAGTCGAACCGATTTGCAGCTTGCTTACAGAGATATAACTTCAGCATCAGTTTAGCGGGAAGGTCCAGAAAGAGAGAACAACAATAATCTAATTATGGGAAGACTAGCTGCTTAATAAGTCTTACTTTTAACTGATGTGTAAAGCAGTTACTGCTTTTGTGGAATCTTGTAAATGCTACAAAACTTTTCCTTGCGGTGAAAATGCATTGCGGGGCCTATGTTAAGGAACTATCGAAGGTGATCGGTCTATAATGACTCGTTTCACGTGGCGGTTGATATTTAGGTCTTGGAATAACCTTTGCAATTTTCCAAGTATTTGGGAATATTCCTAATTATAAGGAAGAATTATAGATATTTACAAGTGTGGGTAAAATTATTAGCAGGCTTTGTTTAAGATAATTTAATGGGATATTATCAATCCCATGAGTATTACAATGCATAATAAGAGTAGCTTAGACAACTTTAATCAATGAAGCCACAAAAGAATCGAATATCTGAGGATATTCTAACAAGCGTCTTTGGTTGGAGAGTGCGCTATCCTGATTATCAGCAATGAAAAATTTGTTGAGATCGTCAAGACTAGTATGAAGTGGAAATTTTGCTTAACCTTATATGTAACACCCATTTTATTGATTAATTTCCATAGCTCTCTATTACTTCTAGCGATTAGCAACTTATTTGCGTAACAATGTGATTACGAGTATCTGTTTTTATGATTTTCAAATTTTGATTTCTATGCTTATTACAAATAAGAACAGTCTGACTGTCATTATAATTATATTATTTTATATTATAATTATATTTATTTGTAAAAAGACTGTCGGATCGATATAAATATTTATTGATTAAGTTTACGAAAAACGATGTAAAAATTTGACACACATGTTGATGACACATATATTTTATAACTCTATATTTTATAGCTCTCTGCAGGTTACTGACTTGTGCATCTCTGGTGGCGTCAGTGTCGCTAGAGCTGAAAAAAGGGAAATGGGGAACGGTAAAAGAATGGGTTCAACTCAGTGTTTACTCAAGAATGAACAAACATTTATTACTACAAACTCCTGCGGCGTTCAATGCTGCACGCAACGCTCTCATACCAGCCATCAGTGTTAAGCGTCGGCACTAGTGCCACAACAGCAAGCGGCGAGAGGATTCGAAGAGCAACATCTCATCCAACTGCTGTTGGGGGTGCTGCACCAGGAAAGAACCAATCGGCCTAGAATATCCTTTGGAGATGAGGCCGATTATCTAGGTAAATTCTATGGTGATGACGAAACCTGTGAGCGTTTGGATTAGTATAGTCGAAGAGGTAGCCGTCGTCAACGACTGGACGTAGCAAGAGATATGTTTGGCAGCCAAATGAGCGCTTACAGAATCGGCGGAGAACTGAATGGCTTCTCAATGGCGTGACCATACACGGGAAGAGATAAAACAATGTTTAAGGAGTGCCTTTGAGCGTCGTCTGGAGCAACACCGTGTATTAGAGAAACTTCGTGAATGAAAACCAGAGCGTGAGGATCTACTTTATCAGTATGGACGGAGGCGTGCCGGAGAGGCTAGTCGATAGCTATCTGGTCGATGGTATTTCCGGCGACGGGCTGCAGAAAGTTTCTTTATATGTATACAGCAACTTCGACGAATTAAAGGGAGCAATTTCCATCTTTGAAACAGCCAGGAATGCGTCACAGAACAGTCGACAAGAATGAAGGGAAGAGCCATTGACAAAACAATTTCAGTTGAATGAGAGGTAGTATCCGCCATCAAAATTAAGTAAGTGCTTTAACTGTGGGAAGCCTGCTCATGTCGGTCAAAACTGTCTCGACAAACAGACAGGTATTATGTTTTTTCAATGCCAAAAGCCGGGCCATCTCTCGAAAGATTGTAGGAATAGGAGAAATTCCAAAGGCTCCGGCATTTTAAAGCAGATCAGTGATGACAGATGGGAACATCACCGAGACCTCGCAGAGGCAACTGTCAAAGGAATTCCTGTTAGGGCGTTCATCGATTTGGGAGCCTCGGTTAACATCATACGAGATGTTGACCGATAGGATAAAAGTAAAAAAGACTTGTCTGAGACAATTCCAATTATTGAATTTATCGACGGTCTAAACGGCTTCGACAAGTGTTTTATGTAACCGATAGGGCGTGCTGTGATAAATACGGTGTTAGACAAAGTGAAATCTAAACTCAAATATATTGTTGTAAACAACAAAACAACGGTACGGAGGAAAGTGTTCTTATGGGAGATCCGCTGAGAGATATCGCGAGAGTCATTCTTGAGTTCGACAAGTTCATCGTTGAACCACTATCGGGTGCTGCATACGTTGACGTGATCGCAAAGGAGCTCATGCCGACCAACATCGTCCTACAGTTTGATTGGAAAAGAGTTTTACGAGAAGATAAAAGCACTGGTTGAAAATTATGACTCATGTGCAACGGAGGAGGCGACGATCAAGATGGGGATCCTTCTAAAAAATGAAGCACCGGTAGCCCATACGCCGGGACGTCTCGCACCAAGGGAAATGTCTGAGGTTGACCGGCAAATTGAGGAACGGCTGCATGAAATCGTAATATCTCCCAGCTGCTCAGAATTTATATAGAATGGTAAAAGGGAGAACCGACCGTGAGGCTCTTGATAATCTTAAACAGGTACTAGAGACCGCGTCGAGATACGGGCACAGCGTCAATTGGAAGAAGTGCCAGTTGTTACAAAGGAGGATAGTGTTTCTCGGTCATGTGGTTGAAAACGGTAAGATCGATCCATCACCGGGAAAAACAGAGGCTTTAGTTAATTACCCGGAAGCAAAGACACCCAAGCATGTTCAACGTTTCTTAGGACTAGTGAGCTATTTTAGGACATTTATTTCGGGATAAGCGCAGTTAGCGAAGCCAATTAGTGATTTATTAAAAAAAGAGGTCGATTTCAAGATAGGAGAAAAGCAGCGCGAAGTCTTTATGCGTCTGAAGCAGACCTTAGTTGCTACCCTTAACTTGCAACTTTGCCGCATGGAGGTAGAAACCGAGCTAAACGCCGACGCTTCCAAGAACGGGTATGGAGTGATATTCCTTCAGAGGTCACCATATGAATGATACCTTCATCTTGTCTATTATATGAGTCGGAAGAGTTCGAACGCCGAAAAGAACTACAGTAGGTAAGAATTGGAATTTCTGGCAGTCGTAAGAGCGCTAGAGAAATTCCAGAACTATCTATGGGGACTACACTTCAAAATTTTGACATGATGTTCTCCGCCAAACTATGAAGAAGCGCGAGCTAACTCCGCGCGAGAACCGATGGATTATGCTTGTTTAGGACTTCGACTCGAGATCGAGCATCGGGCGGGAACACGAATGAGGCATGTGGAAGCCCTCAGCCTATCTTCTTCAATCAACATAATCCAAGACGCACTATTGGAGAGATTAGCGGAGGCACAGTCAAGAGTCAAAAAAATCGACGCTATAAAGAGACTGTTGGAAACGGGTGAGTAAACTAAAGCACCGACTGGTTTAGAAAGGTCGATCTGGGTAGGACAAGTTGGTAGTACCCAAGGAACTGCAGCGAGAACTCATCCAAAGAAGCCACGATGTTGGACATTTAGGAGTCAATAAAATAGTAAAACTCCTTGTCCGGGAATATTGGGTAGATAAAATAGAGCAAAGAGTCGAGGAGTATATCGACAACTGTTTGCCATGTATTCTGGGAGCAAAAAAGGCCGGAAAGGCAGAGGGTTTTTTGAATCTAATTCTGAAAGACTCTACTGCACACCGTTGATCTCGACCATATGGAACCGCTATCAATGACGAAGAAGAAATACAAATATATCCTAGTCGCAGTAGACGGATTCCCAAAGTATACGTGGATTTTTGCGATGAAAACGACGATCACGAAAGAAGTCCTCGAGAAGCTGCACATTATACAGAAACACTTCGTCAATCCACGATGTTTTATAACGGACCATGGCAATGCCTTAAATCTCATGAGTTCGATGATTACTGCGAGATAGAAGAAATCCATAATCAGCTGATCACCAACGTACCTAGAGGGAATTATCAGGTCGAGCGGGTGAACGCCATTATTGTCGGATTACTAACTAAAATATCAGCAGCGGAGCCTGTGGGCTAGTACGAGTACATCAGCCGATTGCAGAGAGCAATCAATAGAACTTACCAACGTTCCATTGTGATGAGCCCGTTCGAATTATTGTCCGGAACAAAAATGAAATTTCAAAAAGATCTACAGCTGGGATAGAAGATTGATCACGAAATTGTACAGTACTTTAACGATTCACACCAGGTCACCGGAATAGCCGCTAAGAAGGATATCGAGAAGATGTAAAACGAAAATCGTCGATAATATTTTCGGAGGCGCAAACCCGCAACGCAGTATCGGCAAGGAGATATCGTGGCTATCAAGCGAACACAGTTTGGCTCCGAATTAAAATTGTCGGTAAAATTTATCGGTCCTTATCGGGTCTTGCAAGCGAATACACAGGATCAATATGGGGTCGAAAAGATAGGCGATAGCTAGGGACCAGCGAATACTACGACGTCAGCTGACAACATGAAGCCATGACGAGGCTGCAGAGACATCTAAAGAAAGATGTCCAGAGTGAAGAAAAAAGCAGCAGAGATGAAGCAGATTTTGAAGAGGCAGAAGACTCTACAGCAACGACGAAGCGTTCAGCTTAAGCAACGCCTGAAGTCAGGCATATATCAAGAAAGGACGAACGTGGGAGCTTGAGCAGGTATGGGAGCGTCTGAATACAAACCGCTTATGCCGGCATGTTCCGACGTGCTCCGACCACGCTTGCTTTAGGTAGTTGCCTGCATTGGAAAGTCTTAACTTAATACACCAACTACTCTGTACAAATGAGAAGATACGGGGAGAAGGAAAACCCCCGATTGGTTAACGGAGAAGGAGAGGGGGTAAACTGTATCGCAACATAAATAAGAAGAACCACATCAAGCGGGGCTCTTGTCTTAGTGCCCGCAATAGCGAGAACGTCATGCGATTTCCTCGTAGCGAACAACTATCTTAACTATATATTTTAACGTATCAAACAGATGTATAGAATCAAATAGATCCATACATCCATAGTCAAAAAAATTGTTAAAAAATGGCTAATAAAATACAAAATCAAAGACGGAGGTCTATGATGTGTTTGTAAACAAAGCACATGTAAATTATTACAGCGGTGCCTGTGTCAATCGGCCGAGACCGAGATTCGAACTCGGATCACCAAGCTACTAGTCCTTCGCTCAATTGATTGTAATTAGTTTTTTGCTAAATTGTATACATGCAAACCCACATTTAAATTGAAAGCCATTTATAATGCCACGTAATACTTAATTTATATATGATAATAAGGATTAACAATCCATTTTTTGGTTTTGTA
>JACCIC010000010.1:4340000-4502500 GCA_018907035.1 Sycobia sp. Sy_11 | reverse complement strand
TCTTTAAAAAGTCTTTTATTTATATTCAAATGTGTAATACACGTGCAAACTTTTACACTAATACTTGCTTATACACATATATGTATATGGACGCGACCAGCAGCAACTGGATCCGATCAGCAGCGAACAGCTGTTCGACGGGGCTTTGTGAAAATGGGCGCGATCAGCTGCTTTCCTGAAGCAAACTCAGCAGAACCAGAAATAATAATGGGAGATCGTCGATGCCCATGTTAGACATTGCAGTAAAATTTTGACACAAAGATTTGAATATTAAATATTAAATTTAAATATTAAATTTAAATATTAAATTTAAATATTAAATTTAAATATTAAATTTAAATGAATAAATCTTTTAATAAAACTATTTATATGTTATAAGTAAATAATTTTTTCAAAAATAGAGAATATTTTTTTGATTTATATATACATTTTGTAGTTTTTATTATTGATTTATTGTATTTAATATTTAAATCTTTGAGCTTCGTTTAATAAAATAAAATAAATCTTTATTAGATTTTACAACTGGCAGGGAATAATCAAATAAATCTAATCGAGCCTTTAAGAAAACTATTTCATTCTTTCGAGTAAATGGTTTTTTATAAAATTGAATATATTTCTTGTATATACATACATTGACAAAAATAATTTCTAATGTCCAGTAAGTATTACTTGATTCAATAAAATTTATGCGATGGTTCTGTACCAAGTAAATATTTTTTTTAATCAAGTAATCGCATAAACTTGAACGAAATAAGTAGTTATTAAAACACAGCTTATATTTTTTAACAGCAGAACAAAAAGATTAAGAATTAAATGAAAATTTTCTTACTTTGAGAAAATATATCCTTGAACCAATAGAGTCAAATTTAAAATCTGGAAAATAAATTCTTGGATTAATTAAATATCTCCTTTGTTAAGATTTTCTAGAAAATGGGTGGCTGAAATTGGAAATTAAATAAATATTTTCTTATCTAAAGAAAATATTTTCTTGAACCAATCACTAAAGATTTTGAATAAACAATTTAGTTACTTGATTGAAGCCGACAAAATTAAGTGAATATATACTTGGATTAAGAATTTCAATACTTCACTGAAGAAATTTAATTTAAAATACAGAATTCGATTCCTATCTTTAAAACAATAATTACATGAAATACGTTTTAATTTTATCATTTTTCAACATGAAAATTCAAGTATAGTAAATTATTAAATGTAGTGCATAGTTTCAAAACATAGGTTCAAAACATTATTTTCTTGACTTTAAAAATCAAAAGTTTAAACTAAGTGAATAATTTCTTGAATTCTTTTAGAATTTATACACTAATCTACTTTTATAACATGTATTTCATTACTTTTAATTGTAAATTAAAATTATATTGTTGGATTAAAGTCTCATAATTATTCTATTTCGCTTAAAAAAACTTCGACCTAACCGAGTTTCTATCCGCAGACCTTTGGATTCGCAAGCTAATACCTTATGAATTACGCTATCGCAGTATGCTGTGGACATGTATTAGAGGGAATAGCTGCCGCCGGCCTAATACACTTAGCGCGGCTCTCTGTCGCCGCGCAAGGTGTATCCCCTCTAACGTACTTTTCTTACTGGAACTAGCGATAGAGAGAGAGAGAGAGAGAGAGAGAGAGAGAGAGAGAGAGAGACTATATATTGTGCTCTCTCTCTATGCTTCGGTTTTCGGCGGTCGCGTCGACTACCTTCTACAGTAGTCGTCGCGACCTTTGCCTGCTTTCGGTATGTTCACCGCGTGTATTAATTTAATTTCGTAGTTGTATATTTGCTCAGCTTATTATATTTTCGCGTGTATTACAGAAATAAATAAATTCTTATCATATAATTTATTTCGTATTCTCGCGGTAAATTTATTGAAATAAAATTTCTATAACGGTCGGGATAAATTTGCGCGGCCATATTTTTGGTCGTCTCATCGCCCTCGTTTTTCGGGAGCGCGAAGTGTGTATGTAGCGTTAGTGTGCAAAAAGAATTGGACGGAATACATACATTTTATTTTTCCCGAACACGTTATACATCTAACGTCTCCGGATTTCTGGTCGATTCCCATATGGAATCGTCGATTCTCGATCTATTGCCTATGCCGTACGGCTCCTAAATGCAAAAAAGCGTTGCGTCTTCGTCGTAGACGAAAGCCCGACACGGGGGAGAATCCTCTGTTGGAGTCCGGCCATGCGGCTTATATTCAGGAGCAGGAATCGACGGCATACATTGATGTTCATTACTGCATGGTGCCATTAGTGGTGGTGCCGGCCTTGGTGGGCCCGTTACTCGGACAACGGTGGGCTGCGCGGGCTGCTCGTCTCCATCTGGTGGCACGTCCGACTCGTCAAGGATCGACCGTCTAGTTGCCGACGAGGCGGCCATGCAGGAGGCACAACCAAGCGTGGACGCACCGGTTTTCGGAACAGGCGAAGATCAGGTCGCGCTGCGCCCGGGTTAGTTGTTTCCGAAACATATCAGTAAGTACACGAATAAAAATTTTATTTCTCACGGCTGGTGTTTACACCCCGATTACTTGATTAGGACTAATTAAATTTCTTTTTTTGGATAATTCTAAATTTTATTTTAATTGAATTTTAATTTTAATTTAACCTTCCGGGGTTAAGTCTGACTATTTTCCCTTGCAGGGTATTAAACTTTAATGCGTATCATTTATTTTTGTATCGGTAGACAAGCATCGGTATGAATATATACTTTTTGGTTTTATTTAATATACAATTTTCGGTTTGAATAAATAGATTATCGCGAAATAGAAAAGAGAAAAGAAGAAGAGAAAAAAAGAGTTAAAAAAAATAAAAATAACGAATAAAAAAACAGTAAAATAAAAAAAATAAGCTTTATTTATTATTTTTTCCTTTTTTCCTTTCTTTTATTTTCTTTTTAGATTAAAAAAATAAGATGTTAACTTTTTTCTCTTACAGGTTTCATTCGCTTGTATCAGACTCTGTGACGCTGTAGATGCCTTCGTCCTCCAGCCTGGCGGTGACCCTTTTCTCTGCTCTTCGCCGTAGACGCCTATTTTACCGGTGTCGTTCTTGTGCTGCTGGGCTCCTATTATTGAATAGAATTCGTTGCCGGAAATAAATAAGAATAACGAATAAAAAAACAGTAAAATAAAAAAAATAAGCTTTATTTATTATTTTTTCCTTTTTTCCTTTCTTTTTTTTTCTTTTTAGATTAAAAAAATAAGATGTTAACTTTTTTCTCTTACAGGTTTCATTCGCTTGTATCAGACTCTGTGACGCTGTAGATGCCTTCGTCCTCCAGCCTGGCGGTGACCCTTTTCTCTGCTCTTCGCCGTAGACGCCTATTTTACCGGTGTCGTTCTTGTGCTGCTGGGCTCCTATTATTGAATAGAATTCGTTGCCGGAAATAAATAAGAATAACGAATAAAAAAACAGTAAAATAAAAAAAATAAGCTTTATTTATTATTTTTTCCTTTTTTCCTTTCTTTTTTTTTCTTTTTAGATTAAAAAAATAAGATGTTAACTTTTTTCTCTTACAGGTTTCATTCGCTCGTATCAGACTCGGTGACGCTGTAGATACCTTCGTCCTCCAGCCTGGCGGTGACCCTTTTCTCTGCTCTTCGCCGTAGACGCCTATTTTACCGGTGTCGTTCTTGTGCTGCTGGGCTCCTATTATTGAATAGAATTCGTTGCCCGATTTTGATTATTTCGGACATGCCGAAAATGATGTCCACAGGTTGTCCGGGTATTACGGCGAAGTTACTAATTCCATATCTTATTTTTGCAGGAATATTCTACTTCGATCGTATATGTGGACTCAATGCCCACCGGATCGGTGGTATATAATGGGTCCCAGTTTAGATGAAGTACTGTTTCCCCATATGTACGCCGAGCACCTCTTCTTTCCAAAATTCGGTCGATTTCTGCGGACGTTGTTGTCATCAGTACCCCAGTGTTGATCAAGCTATGGAATTATAGTACATAACACCTGATGAGCACACTAATTTCCAAAAAGCGTTGGCAGAACTCCTGCTCGTTCGGGTGTTGCATTTTGACTGAGCTCGCGGGCCTCTGAGCGGCCCTTATATTGCGAATTCAAGGAGGTATATCATTTATATGACTGTATTTTTCACGTTATTCCTTACTATGAATATGTTTACTAATTTTTCCTTTATTATCTTTCAGATCGAAGTTAACCGTCGGTATCTTTCTGGAGATTACATAAGCACCAATGTATTTCGGAGATAATTTTGAATCAAACGCGCCGATTTTATTAGATAACTCGTGTGAACGTTTATATATTAGTTACCAACTTCAGGGCTCCATTTTCGTTTTAGGTCATAGTAAAGTTTCTGTTTTTGAAAATTTCTAGCTAATTGGCTTTGTACGAGCTTTATTATCTCCTGTAATTTTTTGATGCGGTGTTCGATGGTAATATTAGAATTTTCACCGTATAATTGAAACAGAGATCCTGGCGCTCTTAATTCACGTCCAAAATTCAAATATGCAGGTGTAAAACCTGTCGTTTCTGAAGCGGCTGTGTTATACGCGAATTGTAATTCATTTAAGTAATAGTCCAATGTTTTATAATTTTTCTCTATATACTGAGAAATCATGGTTTTTATTACTTTGTTCGCTCGCTCCACTGGATTACATTATGGTGTATATGGTGGTGCTTTTCGGTGACAAATTCTAGCTTTTTTCAACATATCGGTAAAATCTTTCGAGACGAACTGTCTCCTGTTATCGGACATAATAATTTTCGGACATCAGAAACGTAATGTGATTTGTTGTTTAACGGCTTGAGTTATTGCCTGGGCTGTTGCTTTTCGTAGTGGCTTTAATTCTACCCATTTTATGAATTTGTCTTGCATCACTAGTAGCCAGATATTTCATTTTGTCGATCTCGGAAGTGGTTCGATGAGATCTATTGCCACAGTGTGCCAGGGTTGTTCAACTCAAGTCGCATGTAGTTTACCGGCTGATGCCTATTGTTCCGGAGCATTCCAGTCCAGTAGTAATTTTTGGAGATTTTTACTAGTGTTTCTGTGATTCCCAGGTAATCGGCAGTGGGATCGTTGTGTACTTCGTTTAGAACTCTATTTTGTTCAGATTTAGGTACACAAATTTTCCACTGTAGATTTTCACTAGTATCATTAAAATCTAAAGTATGTAAGAGATGTTTGTATAGTCTTCTATTTTTTATACAAAAATCTGAGTAGCTTTCCGGATCATTTTCCACATTTTTTTATGATTTTTCGTACCAGTTGTCAATTTTAATTTCGGTGGCTTCGATGGCTAACGGCTATCGAGACAATATGTCCGCGAGTAGATTATCTATTCTAGGACGATATTTGATTTCGAAATCATATTGGCTCAATTCGAGTGCACAGTGGGCTAAACGTCAAGACGGATTTTAGATGTTATTGAGCCACCTTAACGATTGATGGTCCGTTAATACGATAACATGGTATCCTTCAAGATAGTCGCGGAATTTCCACACGTCCCATTTAATTGCTAGGCATTCGAGCTCTGTGGCGAAATAATTTTTTTCGGCTGCAGTAAGCGTTCTACTAGCAAACGCGATGACTCTTTTGGTGCTCTTATATACTTGTGTAAGGGCTGCTCCCAATTCTTCTTTACTGGCATCCGTTTGCAGGATAAACGGACGGCTCCAGTCTAGACAGGAAAGAACGGGTGCGCTTGTGAGAAGCTGCTTGATTTTGTCAAATGCATCTTGCTTCTCCCCAAATCCACTTAGCTTTTTTCCTAGTTAAACTATGTAATAGTGCGGCAACATTTGAGATATTTTTTAGAAATCTTCTATACCATGATATCAGGCCCATAAACCGTTGAATTTCTTTTATGTTTCGTGGCGATGCTAGATTAAGTACGGCAGTCACTTTTTCTGGATCAGCTTGTAGACCGCTTTTGTCCACTATGTGTCCTAAATATTTTAAACTTGAACGGGCAAAATGACACTTATATGGATTCAGCTTTAACTTTGCTATTTTTAAGCGGTTGAAAACGTCTTTTAGTTTTTTCAGATGTTCTTCGAAAGTAGACGAGACTACCATAATATCGTCGAGATATGCAAATGCATATGGTGCCATTTCTAGAGTTATTACTCTATCTAAAAGTCTTTGAAACGTAGCCGGTGCTGAATGTACGCCAAACGGCATTACGTTAAATTCAAGAAGACCTTTTCCGGCGACGGTAAAGGCAGGGATCGGACGGCTTTCAGGGGTTAATGCTACTTGCCAATATCCATTCTTTAGATCGAGTGTTGACTGATATCGGGCTCCTCGTAATTTATCTAGCGTAGCATTAATTTGTGGAAATGGATACGCGTCTTTTTTTATCATTTTATTTATTTTTCTGAATTCCACATAGAATCGCGCTTTTCCATCTTTCTTTTTTACAATCACTACTGGTGAATTCCATGGACTACTAGATGGTCAAATTACGCTTTGAGCCAGCATTTTATTGACTTCTTGATTCGCGATTTCTTGCATTTCTGGATTTTTGTGTCGATATTTTTGCTTAATGGAAGTCTTCTCCTCTAGCACGATTTCGTGTTGCAGACGAAGAATGAGACTCTTAATATGATTAAATCTTTCCATTTCTGTTTTTAAAAATACTTCTAGTTTGCTCAGATGTATTTAAGTTTTTGAAGTCAACAAGGTACTTCAATTGTATATACTTGATGTGTTTGGTTGCTGGGTATTTTAGTGATTTCCGAATTATTCAATGTTATCTGTATTTTGAGCCTTGTAAGCGTGTCCATGCCTAAAAGCATAGGCTGACTGAATCCATTCATCACTAAAAATTTCTGTTGTATTCGTACACCTTACACATAGATCAGTCCATATATATATTTTCCGAGATTAATCTCAGAACCGTTTGCTAGCACTGAAATACGATTACTAGGCTCGCTAAGCCATCCATATTTCATACAAGTTTTACTGAGCTGTTCGCTTATGTAAGAACTTACTGTTCCTGTATCTAAGAATGCTAATGATCACCGATCATGACTTTCACGAAATGACGATTATCGTTTTCCATTTTTATTTGTTCTTGGTGGGCCGAGCTGGGTTCGGTGTGGGCTCGACACTTCTGACGTTTCCCAACGGATGACATTTACAGTCGCGAATATAAAAATTATCGTGACCACAGTACGAAAAAAAAATCTTTTGCTGATTTGTGCACTTAAATAGGTCGTGTCCAGTCTGTTTGCATCTCCAACAACACTTATTTCGGTCGTACACGGTAGCTATCTTGTTATTATAATTAAGCACACGGTTTTCAGGTTTTCTCTTTTTATATACTGTGTTATGTGTAGATGTATGATTATCAGTAACTTTTTGTTGATCAAACTGTTTTTTAGTTTCCAAATATTCCTTTACTCGTTGCACAATATCTGACGTAGAGGTGACGTCATCACGGCGAATGTGTAGGCGATATTCGGCGAGCATATTGTAGTACATTGTTTCAGTTTGTTGCTCTTCTGTAAAGTCTCCTCGATGTCTCATTAGTGTAATTAGTATATTCTCATTCGACTCTTGCACCCGGTTATTTATTTATCGATCTATCTGTCGGCGTTCACTTGGTAACAGATAGAATTTTCTTAATTCTTCTTCTAATTCAGCTAGAGTTTTGAAGTTTGAAGCATAATTTTGGTGCCATAACTGTGCATCGCCTCTTAGTAGTTCTGAAAATCCGTTCAAAATTTGTTGATCGGACAAATTATATGCTCGTTGAAGCTCATTTAGTCTTTTGAGAAAAGAGTGTAAATTTTTGCCATCGAAATGACAATTCCATTTCCTCATCTGGTCCATCATTTTAGCTGTTTCTTGTGTACATAAACGGTAGCAGGTGGCGTACCATAAGATGTATTTGCCGCAGGACGCGCCACGACTGGATTGAAGGTTGATGCAGCTGCTTGTTGGTTAAGAAGCTGTAATCGTAGTTAACGAAATTCTTCTTCAATTTCTTCTAGATCTTGGGTTCGATTCAGATCTTTAAAGACTTTCTTATTTTCAGACTTATCACTAAAGTGCTCCGGGTGTGCTCGTGCATGTGAGATCAGACATTGTCACAAGTACGCTTTCGTTCCATCTACCGGTAATTTCCCTTTCAATTTGCTCCTTTGTGAACTTATATATCCAACTTACTTTGGGTTTTGGCATTTTAGCAATATTTTAATTTTATTAGAAACAACAAAAAAATATATACTGTGTAGGAATTTCAATTCCTGGAATGGAAAAAATAATTTCTTTTTATTTTTTGTATGAGAAAACTATTAGTTCAGTTTTCTATTTTAAAACGTATTATTTTATTGCAACTTCGGTAAGTATTACTTCTTGCTCCGACTCAACCCGCCTTAGCACCTAGTCGCTGAGCACGCCACTAGGCTCTTTTCACACAAATCGAAAAAATGCGGTTTTGTATAAATAATAACTTAAAATTTTCCGTTTAAAGAAATTATTTCGTTATTACAGAAATAAGAAATTTTAACTTTAAAAATATTTTAATTTCACGGATTTATTAAACTAGTCCCTGCTCAGACGCCATGTAACGTTCCTATTCCTACCATGGCGTCAAGATTTTGATCCGATTCTGTAAAAGAAAAATAAAATAACAAAATATAATTATTTATATAAATATGACGCGATAAATAATAGTAAGCTAGATAATGTAAACGTGCGCTATTTTCCACAACGTTATTCATTCGGGGCTAATTTACGTACGAAAACTCGGTGCTATTTTACACGCGGGGAATAAACAATTAAAGTAACAATTAAAGGTACGCTTAATTCCGCTGGTTTTTTGAAGAGCGCCTCGCAACAGAGATCAAGTTAAGAATTCGGTAAATGTTTATTATTATAGGATTTTTATCTCTGGTTTTAGCTCTGGATAACTTTTTAGCTCCGGGAGGAGCAACAACTATTTTCAACTAAACAACTATTTTCTTAAAACAAGAAATATTTTCTTTTAAATATTTAATTTTAAATATTTTCTTTATTTTAATATTTTAATACGTCGGATCAAGTAACTCAGTAAATAGTACATTGATTTACTTGAATCAAGAAATTATTTTTTTCAGCGTAGTAGTTTCAAATATCTATTTATTTAATTTTATATTTCACGTACATGTTATTCTGTTTCGAAAAATTCAAGAAATATTTATTATTTTTAATTGATTTAGTGTAATGTAATAAATATATTTTTTCTATCAAATCTTATCTATTCAAATAAGACTAATTGTTGGCTTCAAAAATATAGTTTACTCAAAATGACAAAAATTCATTCGTTTTAAATATGTATGTTTGTGTTTCAAATAAATACAATTTGAATAAATATTTGTTGACTTTTACTTTACGAAATTGACTCTTTTGCATTTAAGCTTTTTTTCAGTATTTAGTACAATGTAAATTATGTTATGAGATAAAATTATGTTTATATAAAATTGTAGTCTTATTATTCAGTTTATCACAGAAAATAAAACTAATCATAAGATTATGACTGTCATCTACAGGAATCTGCTTACACAGAAATATATATTTTTTTTTAATTTTTTGAAGAAATTCATTTTGAAAACTTTTTACTTCGTATTCTATTACACTAACAAGAAATTCGGATATTGAAAAATATAATTTCTGATAAATTTCAAATAATTTTTTCTAAATAGTTTCTACATGAGCCAACTATTATTTTAATTAAGTGGTTGTAATAAATAATCTTTAATCATGTATTAGTTTTATTAATATGGTAAAACCTAAAAACTATGTAATTAAATTTTGGTTCATAAGTTACAATGTAAAATTACAATTTAAAATTACAAGTTTTCTTCGAATGACAATTCCAGTCAAAAAATCCACTTTGAAAAAATTACCCTTGAAAAGTCTTTTTTTTTAAATGAAATCATATTATAATAATTATAAAATATTTAAAAAAATTATTAAAATAATTTTCTACTAAACTTTTCTCAGGTTAAATAGCATTCAAATTCAAAATATTATTCAAATAAAGTCAATGCGACCCGTTTTAATAATAGTTTTATTTTAGTTGTATTTTTTCAAATCCGTAATTATTTAGTAACGTAATCGACTTACCAAATTGTTAATTAATGTATGTGTAGAAAATACTCTATGTATAAAAATATATTACACATAGATAATTTTACCTATGATATTTCTGCAAAAAAGTTAAGAATCCTATCTCAGGGCCCCCTGAAACATTGTCAGTGGTGTAGCTGCCTTCAGTTAGTCTCGAAATAGTCCTCCCGCCCTATTTCTCTCAATATTTATGATTGTTACACATCTCATTACGAATATCATGACAGCTTTGGATGGAAAGCGAATATTTATTCCTAAATCCACGAAAAATTTTAAAGGTCATAGTTTTTTGAATTTCTCTTAGAAAACAAAAAAAGTTACAACATATTTCAAACCAAAATCCTAGTGTTTATTAATATATATATATATATATATATATATATATATGTATATATTGTTTGTTCTATACTGTTTCTAGTGCAAACAATATTTCTAGACAAAAGTTCGACAATTCCGTCCCGTGGTCCCCTAAACGTTTCCTCGCATATACTCAGCACAGATACCTTCTTATACATTTTTCTCAAGATATACTGTTAGTAAAGACGAATTCAATACAATACTAAAATTTTATTTTAATCAGATATACAACGTTTTTTGCTTTAATTGCTAAGAGATTGTTTGACATTTATAATACCGAAAATAGACATAGTGCAGGAGTTGATGTTAACGGAGGCAAAATTAATGTCCTGCCATATGTTAGAGGATCATCTGAAAAAATTAAAAGAAATTTTCGGAAATATAACATTCAAATTTTCTTTAAAAATAGCAATAATTTGAGTAGATTGTTTAATAATTGCAAAGATAGAGATGATTTATGCTTAAAATCAAGAGTTGGTTACAAGATTAATTGCATATATCGTGATAAATACTATATTGGACAAACAGGTAGATATTTAAAAAAGAGAATTTATAAACATAAATATAGTTTACGTAGCTCATATATTACTTCCGGTTGAAAAGAGCATTGTTTAAAGTTTTTACATTTTTTTGATTTTGTGAATGTGGATATTTTGGAACATGGTATTAATAATAAGTATAAAAGGGAGAGTCTTGAAAGTATTCACATTTCCAGGAATCAAAATAATGTGAATTTAATGTTAGAGTCTGGTAAATTGGACAGTATTTATCATTCCTTATTAAATTGATTGGTTTTGAGGGGGAAGTTAGATTTAAATTACTAAATTTGGTGGTGGGGATGGGGTATATATAGATTAGAATATAAGGTTTAGTTTAGTCCCTGATGAGGAGCTGTAGCGAGCTCGAAACGTTGGACAAGTCTTCAATTAGGTAAGGGTGTTGGGGATAGTCAGACTGCACTTTACTAACAAAGAATTTTTTTAGCTAATATTTTATTTTCAGATTAGTCTACGGGGGTGAATGTAAACAAGGACAGTCTGACTGTCATTATAATTTTAATTTAATTTTTAATTTAATTTTTATTTTTAATTTTTATTTTATTTTATTTTTTTTTATTTATTTTTTATTTGTATTTTTATTTTATTTTTAGATTGAATTGATTGGACTGTAAGACCAATAAAAAATATTTATTAATTTGTATATGGGCAGTCGACATAAGTACAATTACATTATGCTATATATTATATATATATATATAATATATATCTCTGTGTGTTCGCGCGCGTGTGTATGTGTGCGCGCGCGCGCGTGTGTGTGTGTATGGGTATATATGTTTGTATTTATGCACGCGCGCACGCATGCAAAGTAGAGAAAGAGAGAGAGAGAGAGAGAGAGAGAGAGGGAGAAAGAGTCGTTGCGTTATCGGTCCGATAGCAACCGGCTATCGTTCTCTCTCGTATGTACAGATCTTCGCACCGAGGCTCGCTCGCTCTGTCTACTGGCCGCTAGTGTCCGCGCACCCTAGCTATAAGATCTATTCGAATGAATAAGATTTTAATGTTTTACACAATAATTTTTCATTTGTACCTTAACATGAATTGTTACATGTAGAGATTGACTAAATCTTTTAATAAGACCCTTCCACACATTGCACTGTTCATTCGCAAAGGCTGTCGAAGCAGGAATTTACCCATTGATATCAAATTTATTTTCTGACCGATAAGGAAATACGATACAGTGATGGAGACGAAGAAGGAGATCGCATCATGTTCAAATGAAAATGTCTTTCTTAAGCTTTGGTCCTCTGGCCTCAACTGCTATTATATTTTCGAAAATAATTTGAAAAGTAATAATATTTAATATATTACCTTTAGCATTCTTTTGCTTTTCAAATTCTTTTTCCTAAGTACGCAGAGTTGGGTAATCAATGATCCCATATTTGATGTACGATATCCACACACCAACGTCTCTGAATCGATTGACCTGTAAGATGTCATGTGAACGTGTACAAAATATTTTGCACCAACATTTGTATATGGAAAAGCTCTGTGCAAGATGGGTGCCGCGTTTGCTAACAGTCGACCAAAAATTGATTCGAAAGAATATTTATACCGCCAAGTTGGCGTTGTATAAGCATAATCCAAGCGAATTTTTGCGTGGATTCGTAACCGTTGACGAAACTTCAACCACTGCACTCTTGAAACCAAACAATAGTCTAAACAGTGCATTGGACCAGGAGAACCAACTCCAAAGAAGGCAAAAACCAGCGCACACGTCAATCGTTGCGATGGCTAAAATTAACGATCTGAAGTTTTAATTGATGCCGTATGCTCTCTACTCTCCAGACCTAGCCCCAGATGACTATTATCTGTTTCCTAACCTCAAAAACTGGCTTGGCGGTAAGAGATTTGCGGACAATGAAGAAGTAATAGATGAATAACCTATAAATGAGTATTTTGAGGAGCCTGACGCATCAGTCTATAGAGATGACATTACTAGACTAGGACACCACTATGAGAAATATATCAGCCTTAGATGAGATTATGTTGAGAAATAAAAAAAAATCTTAAAAACGTTGTTTTTCTTGGTCAGGCCAGAAACTTATCAATCCACCCTCGTGTATATATATATATATATATATATATATATATATATATATATATATATATTAGGAGTGTGAATAAGTCTTTCCCGTTTTTTGTAAGAGATGGCGCCACCAATACTGTGCGAGTATTCAATGGTTACATATGTCATAATCAAAGCTTATTCATATGTCAACAATTCCATACTAACACATTAGTTAAAATTTTTTCGCATCATAAATTTTTGATATCGTGAAAATGTCGAAATTTGAGCCGAGTCGACGTCATTTGCGGGAAGTTTCACTTTATTGGTTCAATTTGAAGAAATCTGCTGCCGAGCCGCATCGATTGCTTCAGGAGGCTTATGGAGAAGGTTGTGTCGATGATTCAGGTGTTCGCGGATGGTTTCGACGCTTCAAAAGCGGTGATTTCGACGTGGAAGACAAGGAGCGTTCCGGGCGGCCGCAAATCTTTGAAGATCGAGAATTGGCGACTTTGCTTGATGAAGATTCTTGTCAAACGCAAGAAGAACTTGCTGAAGCATTGGGAGTTGACCGAACAACCATTTCCAAGCGTTTGAAAGCCATGGGAATGATCCAAAAGCAAGGAAATTGGGTGCCGTACGAACTGAAGCTGAGAGACGTCGAACGGCGTTTTTTCACTTGCGAACAGCTGCTTCAGCGACATAAAAGAAAGGGTTTTCTGCATCGTATCGTGACTGGCGATGAAAAGTGGATACGTTACGATAATCCGAAGCGAAGAAAATCATGGGGACTACCCGGCCATGCATCATCATCGACGGCCAAGCCAAATATTCATGGCGCCAAGCTCATGCTCTGTATATGGTGGGACCAGCTAGGTGTGGTTTACTATGAGCTTCTGAAACCGAATGAAAGGATCACAGGCGAGGTCTATCGACGACAATTGATGCGTTTGAGCCGCGCACTCCGAGAAAAACGGCCACAATACTCCGACAGGCACGACAAAGTTATTTTGCAACATGACAATGCTCGCCCACATGTTGCACCGCCGGTGAAAACATACTTAGAAACGCTCAAATGGGAAGTCCTACCCCACCCGCCGTATAGTCTTCAGATCGATGACGCATGGCCTGGCTGACCAGCACTTCCATTCCTACGAGGAAGCCAAAAAATGGGTGGATGACTGGATAGAGGCCAAACCGGTCGAATTTTTTCGTAACGGGATTCGTATGTTGCCAGAAAGATGGGAAAAAGTTGTAGCTAGCGATGGCCAATACTTTCAATAATTCATTTGTAACCATTTTTTCACAATAAAGGCTCAAAATTTGAAAAAAAACGGGAAAGACTTATCACATACCTAATATATATATATATATATATATATATATACATATATATATATATATATATATATATATATATATATATATATATTGTAACCCCGAATTCAGGCTATTACTTACTGTTTGCCGGCGTGTGTGCGTAGACACTTCCACGCCGCTGCTTGAGAACTCCGCTGCAAAGGGGACAGGGAACAGGGAATGATTCGCGCGATATACTTCATGAGATTTTAACAATATTAATATTTATTCTCACATAAAACTACTTTACAAAGGTACACTAGTGCATACGCTATGGGCTGATTGCGGGTTTCTCGACGATATGATAATTATTTACGCGGATACGCGATTACGCAAAATAAACGGGGACGGGGGACACGGAACGAGACGCTTGCTCTATATAACACGTGAGAACGACGGTATAATGCGGAACGTTATATTACATACTACATATAAACGAAATCACTTACAAAAGTATAAAATTATGAAACGATATAAACTATAATATTCTACTAGCTACGCGCGATATAGATACGTCAATCATATATAACCGCTAAGCTATATACGCGGGAATTGCGATGCGTGGATGTGGAGGAGCCTAGCTATACGCACTTATAAAATTTAACAATGAAAAGACTACAAAGCTACTTGCCGCCGACGACGATGCTGTCGCTCGCCTGAAGCTCGCTGGTGCTCGCGGCCGTCGCCTGGTGTCAGAGCGGCTGGGTGCGCTCTCTCTCTCTCTCTCACTCACTTGGGCGGATAGGCCAGGGCGTGGCGGCCGCGCCGCTAGCTCTCGCTTCTCGCTGGTGGCTCGCGCGGTTTCGCGTCGCTGCGGCTCGTAGTCGCTGATGGCGTCGCGATTCGCGACGTTACATGGATGGCAGCATGTATGCGCTTCCTCAAAATATAACGCTCACGGTCCGGGGCTGCTGCGAGAATATCGCCGCGTAACTTTTCCGCTCCTCCGATGTGCACGCACGTAGCTTACACAAGTGTAAACTCGGAACACGTCAGCCGCGAAGGATGCTCAATAGGCGGCCTTAAACTTTACAATTCGATTCGATAATAAAGGAAAAGAGAACGATGTTGAAGCGGGACGGATAAAACTACGTCCGACTATCTGACGATTAGAGACGGAAGTGAAGTTCATTTCGAACTTCATGCCTATCGTTGCGCTTCCAGCGCCCTCGCAGCTCACTCGAACTCACGCGAACACTCGCGGTTTCACATGAGCGCTCTAGCCTACCTACTGTAACTGCCGTTCGGGCGGTTACAATATATATATATATATATATATATATATATATATATATATACATGGTATTAAAAATATTATTATTCTTAAACGTCACTGAATTTTTTATTCACATTTTCAACTATCATAGGTAATGAATAAGCAAATAATTCAGATAATAAAATATTTAGAACGTCGAATGTCGGAGCTGATATCACCATACTTGATTTAATATAATTTTCAATGTTGCACTTATGAAGAAAACAGTATTGTTTAAAAGTAAGAATATCGTTATGTATGATTGTTAATTCTTCTGGCTTTTCGTTGAGTAGTTCTTTTGTTAAAAATCTTGACAAATGTTCGATTATACTGTTTACGACATTAGACTACTTTGTCGCACGTCTAAGATGAGCGTTGTTGCATTCGCGAGCTTGCAAAATACCTTCGAACATTGTTAGTTGTAAGGTCAAATTGGGTGGTATTTCGTATTTCTTTCTCTTGCATACAGGCTGTATGCAAGAGAGCTTTCTTTTTCTTCTTCTTCTTGCTGATTCGGTTTATTGCTACTCGCGTCGGTTTCAATGTTTCCTGGTTTTTTTTAATAGTCGTTCTTCAGTATGTATTGCTCTAGAACTGTACGTTGTTACGAAGGACAAATCATGATTTTGTAGAAAATTTTTTGACGGCTTACCAAATTCTTCATAAAACTAATATACATTCTTCAGTTAGGATGATATAACATCTGTGTGACAGTTGAATGTTTCCCAACTATCAGCGTCAAATGGCACACATTTTAAACTACCACTGCAGAGTTTTACGACAGGTTTATATAAGCCATTCGAAGATTTTAAGCCAATTGCGAGTCTCTTGAAGCCGGATCTGTTGATATCGTACGTCGTCAATAAAAGCATATTGGATATACCAAACGTTAAATTCCTGGTTACCTCCATTATAGATGTGGGTTTATGCTGGTGTGTGTCCGTGTTATTGACAAAATACGTATATTTTCTATCACTTTTTCGAGAACACTGATAATCACACGCGAATCAACCCGCTTTCTATCTTATAACCCCCACTCGAACATTTTTCACCCCACCCATTATATTCGTCGAATAACGTTACATAGCATAATGAAACCGGTTATGACAAGTATATCTATTTCAAATTATAACGCAATTCTTAAACTGAAAAGGCGTTACATCAGGTTTCAACATGTTCTGCCAAGTTTTAATCTTTTTGTAGCCCACGGATAAAATGACCCCCAGAAATACCGGATATTATTATCTTAAACATTTAAATCTTGCAAGTTTAGACCTGTAACCTCTGAGGGTACATCATCGTAGCTTCTAGAATGATATCAACGTACGATTTCAAAAAATATTAAACTGCTCCTCTTCTTTTGGTGTATAGTATATTTAAGATTTCTACGTATGATTTTTATGAATAACAACTAGATATAAATTTTTTTAAAAATAATTAATTATTACACATTTTTATTTACACGTGACATGTAAAGGAAATAGTGGAATAGGTAAAAGTAATAAACACATAGAATTAAAAAGATCTATATTTATTACAATATTCGATTATATTTTTCTGTATAAAAAAGTTAATTTTTACAATAATTTCATCATCAATGTACATGATTGATTATATAATCCAGCCCCGATAGGTTTGATGCGAGGATACGCATTAATTTGTAAGCACAATATCTTACATTTTTTTCTTAGTTTTTTAATAATGTTTTTATAAAGCAATGCCACCAAAGCGTCGTTGCGCCGTCTATTTTGCATGTAAATATTACAGTAAGAGTGCAAAGAACGATCGGTACACATAAAATAAAGAAACGCAACGCAATATTCACCGCAAACTTATGAATCGAAACACTGAATTTGTTTTTTATTCCATTGATATCTTACACAATTACTCTTGAGACGTATAAGACGATATGGCGATATTGGGGCAAGACTATAGCTATTGAAATATTTGTGATATCCGTTTTGGTCTATATAGAAAGCAATCTAGTGAGATCTAGGTTTATCGGAGGTGTCTGTGTTTGATATTACTGTAGCAGGAAGACTCAAATATTTAGGTATATGATCCGCCGCATATACACCAACAGAGTTCGCTTGTACATTTCTTAGAGCATAATCTCTCTTGTAATCATGATCTTAATATATCTGAGAATGATATTTCGTCACCTTTCTCGGGTACAAGCGAATATAACTTTTGATTAAACGGCTCTTAATGAGAATAAAGCACAGTAATTCCTTTTATACTCAAATTTACGCGATCCGTGAGCGTTACAAGTATGAGCACGTGGAATGAAGCGATCGAGCCGATCAAAACTAAGTGCATTGTATGTTTCAAGATTAGTTATGCATAGTGTCATAGCTGATTCCAAATGTTAAGCCTTATGTTCACCCCGTACGTATATTTGTTGCACATCTCTAGGTATATTACGTAGATGATACTGTAATTTATACAGCGAAATTGTACCTTTAAACCAATGAATTCCATGTAAATTTAAACTGCAATAATTATTAGACTTGCGTATATTGTGAGATAAGTTTTTTCAATTGCAAGGTGGTTGTACAATCCAGTGACCGATGATCTTGTCTTGTAATTATATAACAGCAATTTGAACGCGTGAGCCTTTGCGCTGGCTCACGCATTCCAGCATATACAACGGATGTTCCGTATACACACACTCATTGTATTTGATTGTAATTAATTGTCGAAGACATTAATATGTTCAATTAATAATTAAATATATATATATATATATATTTATATATATATACATGTAAATATATATATATATATAATTTAGACTAAATTATATATATATAATTAAGACCAAATCTTAATATATATATATATATATATATATATATATATATATATATATAATTAAGACCAAATGTTTTCTTATCCTTTCCATTTACTTACTTTCCGAAATTATTAGCTTGATCTATGTTGCGAGGCGCTCCTCAAAAGACAGACGGCTAATAATTTTACCCATCCTTAAGTAAACGTGATCCTGGTTACGAGGCGCTGCTTAAAAGACCAGCCGTTTACTTATCCCGGCCAGTCAATTTTCCTTTAACTCTTCATCCTGGTTGCGAGGCGCTCCTCAGAAGATCAGCGGAGTTAAGCTTACCTAATTTAAACTATTGAGATTCGTTTTCAAAATTTCCCCGCGTGGAAAATAGCACCGGATATCCGTGCGGTAAATAGCGCCCGATAATATACGCGTCGCGGAAAATAGTGCGAACTTAGGATAAATAATTATATATAGATCTAGCTGTAAATTACCATTTATTAATTATTTTGTGTTTCTAATTTGTTTATTTCAGAATCTTGTAAATAGAAGATTTCTCAACGATTTGCTGAATAAATCTATTTTTATTTTTGTTAAGAAAGTATACTGTGTTCTTGTACAATTATTTTCCTGATCCGCCGTCCGGTTCCCAAAATACTTCCTCTCCTCTCAAGGTACCCTGGAAAAATACCACGTAGGCTATCCGGAGGGGAACAGGAACGTTACAATGTAAATGACCGATCATATCAAAGGTTGTCCTACCTAGCGTAAATTCCTGATGGTTTAACAGGCCTTTGTAAGCTGTAGCATCCATAACGTTTGGTACAATGTCGAAATTACCTGCTATATCGTCGTACCATAAGCAGAACGTCAAGTGTGACTCTTTAGCAGCCGGCGAGTAATTGAGTAAGGATTCTATATAAGCTCTGTAAGGGTATGCATTATTGGGAAGTGAAACTAGTTTTTGGGTGAAAAATACGTCGATTTGATTAAACATAAAGTGCAGAAAATTATTGATGGGTGCAACTCTTGCATTTTCTACCTCTGTATCTACAGGGAGAATTTGCGCTTGAACATGAAGCATGGTATCAGAAAGATCTATGTAATGTTCGCTCACTCTTGGAATGATAAATTCTAAAGGGACGTCGCTTTCTTCACCAATTGAAGATATACGCTTATAATTTAAGTAACTGCTACTCTCTATAGAAGTTTATTTGGCGGGCAATATGAATATGTCCAACTCACTGGACATATACTCGGACGACTGCGCGTGTAAGAATGCCGTAGTGTAGCGATGCCCCAAAATATCGTTTATATTCCTGTAACTAACTATTCTCCTACTTTTTTTACTACTTTTTAATTTTGTATAGGATTTTCTTTCGTCTTTTCCTCACGATAGGATCTTTTACAATTTTCTTTTTTTTGTTTTTACGTGCTCCAATAGTGATGTCTGATGGACGTGCCTTTTTAGACTGACGTTTGCGTTTAACTGCATTCGATTTTTCAGTTTTTCTTTTTAAATTTTTACCAGATTCTATGGCTTGTAATTTCGCGTTTACGTGATTTTTCTTCGTATGTAATATATCGTGCATTTCAGAATCCAGTCTCGAAAAATTATTCCCCCTAGTTTGAATAGTATTTTCAGTGGCTTTAGTTCCTCCTGCTGGCACCTTCGTTTGGAGTATAATTTCGGATTTATTTTGCAAGCGGTCAATCATATTTTCAGGCACGATTAATCTGGAAATAAGAGCACCGATTATAGGTGCTATAATTAACGGTAAGAAACCACTACCGTGTTACAGCAAAATCTTTTTTCGTATTTTCTAACCAGTGGTAGGGTTATCGTGAACTAATTTACGTAGTACGTGTCCATGCTGTTTTAAACGTTTATGCTCCGATTTTTTTAACGGAACCACACCTTTCAGAATATTCAACATGCATTCTCATCTACACCTTACGCTTATCGCCAGACTTTAGAAGTGCTTTACGTGCTTGGCTATCACCTTGTTTCAGGGTGAGTAACAGCGACGCGTCCTTTTTTGTAAAGTGTTTAACAGATATGCTGTAATTTTTTTACGACTTCTGGATACTGGATACCTGGACTCTGGATACCATTGCTTGCGAAAGACTGAGGCTCGATGACTGGAGAAATTTTTTTTATTATCATCATGTTTTGCAGACTAAATTTTTTTATCCAATTAAAAGAAAGGTTCTGTTGTTTAGGAACGTAAACATAATGTTGCTCATCGTCGGAAAATATGCAGCTATGTATACGAAAGTTGTCGAGTGCATCTTACGATAAATCTAGAAACAAATAAGCGTGAGGATTCTTTGTGGCGTCCATGTAGGCTTCTTGCAGAAATTTCGAATCTTCGGGATAAACTTGAAGCGCTACATATTGTATTTGAGCATGATCGAGAGGGTTTTTGAAAATAACGATCTACTTTGTATTTAAACTTATATCCCGTTGTGCTTTACCTTTGTGAAGTATATTCTGTGTTATGAAAGTAACGTTTATATTTTTATGGTGACTAGCCTTTATAAAGAAATCGAGAATTATATCATTCGATGACTCACGCATGACATCGTCTAGTATGAGTAGCTTTTTCTGTTCGTTATCGCACGAGTAGTCGTTCGGGTGTAGTAGTCCTTCTATAAATTCTATACGTGCACCGCCATTCGGTCTGAAATCCATCGTGTAGGCCTCTTGCCATTCGGCATAGTAAAAAAGAACGCGAAGAATAAAATGTCTGGTAACTACGTACATTTTTTTCTCATAGCACGTTAGGCATCGAACGTGCCCCGTGATCGCCCCAAGGCGGAAGAATAATGTGGCCTCTTCATCATATACGGAAGCCCGCCATGGCCGGGAATCATCCGTTGGAGTATAGCCGTGCGGTTTATACTCCGGTACGGGAATTGACGACATTCCCCCTGCTCCTCACCGTCCGGCAACGCCGGCTGCTCATCACCGCCCAGTGGCATATTCCCCTCATCGGGCCGCGATAGTGGTGGAAAGGCCGCGGAAAACGATCGGTATTCGGTGACGACTTGTGGATGACCGGCTAATTGATGTCGCGGTGGTCGCGCGGGGGGAACCACCAGGCATGGGCGCACTGGTATTCTTAATAAATTACTTAACTTCTGCTCTGCGACGAGGAGGTCGCACTGTGCCCTGGTGAGCTGACGGTGGAACATGATGGTAATTAAATAATAATAAAAATAACACAAAAAAAAAACAATGGCTGTGTAGCTAAGACCACGATTGACTGATAAATACTGATAATTTTACTGATCAATTTTCTGGTAATTTTAATTTACATTGTATTCAACCTTCCGGGCTTAATTTCTCTATTTTTACTTGGAGGACATCAACCTGGGTGCGTATATTATAATTGTAAATTTTCTGGTTGTTTTCTGTAATATGTATACGTACTTTGATTTGTGTGTTTTTCATATCGGTATATTGTATATCATCTCTCAGTGTTAGAAAATCTATATAAAATAAATAAATTTAATAATGTCACGAGAGATTTTAAATTTATTTATTCTATGATTTATTTTGTTCGCGTGTTAATAATTTAACAGTTTTATAAATGATTTAATATGTATCATTTTCGAAGAGAAAGAAAAGGGTGGATACACCCAAAGAGGGCTAAATTATATAAAATAACAATTAACAAACGAAAAACGATTAATGAACTAAATAAATAAATAAATAAATATATAAATAAATAAAGGTTTTAAAAAATAATTCACATTCTATTTCAAATATTTCCTTCTAAACAAGGGAGGGAGAACAAACCAAATAAAAATTATTTTTATAAATAATATAAATGATAAATATATACCAAACAATAAATAAACAAAAAAAATAAGCAAAACCTACGTATATATCAATATAAATAAAAAATACATGGGAAACTTAACACCAAGTAATAACAAATATTTAATGTTAAAAATTATTTCTTTTTCTAAATAAAATAAGAATAAAGAAAGATATTATATTTGTTAAAAAATACTCCCTGCTCACAAAAGAGCAGAGTAAACTGAAAGATTCGGAAAGAAAGAAATTAACGTCTAATTGCCTTAATAAAAAATAACGAAGAGAACAGATAGAGTTTACAAATAGTTGATGCTACAGTAGATAAAGGTACAATAGAACTACCATCAATAGAATCACCCCAAGAGGAAATCACCAAAGCTATACAAAACCCAGAATAGGCATCTAAACGGCCTTCTTCGTCGGAATAAGGGCTCATGCAATTCACAAGAAGTGAAACCAAAAGATTAGAAGAACATTTAAAATCAGAAGAAAAGAAAAGAAAAAAGGATACAGAAAGAACGCTCCTTGAGGGAAAACAGGCTTTCGAAACAAGGTCAAAAATACCATGCGATTCAGATGATGTCCCACCTGTGACACCTGTATCTCAAGCATCGTCTTCAACAGGAATAGCCCCTGGTGTGAATACACAGCAATTTCTCAGGATGAAAGCAATCTACACAATTTTTATCCTAAAGGAACTTCCGCTTGGTTCGAACGATCATCAAGCACTGATTTACAAATTCACTCACAGCCACCATCTTGCATACAATCCCCCACAGATACAAACATCAAGAATCAAACAACACAATGTGGGTGTCTACAGCGTACACTTTCGGGAACACCCAGCTCCTTTGAAAATCAACGCCTAATTATTTCTTTTTAACTCTTCTAGGCCCAGACGGACCTACCTACGCGAAACGTAAAATCGAATTCATGGCGCAAGAGCAAGCAATATCATTGAAGGATGCCGCTCGACTAATCCTTGACTTTGGCGGCAGCAACTACGAGCTCCAACAGTTTTTTGAATACTGTTCGGACGCCCAAGAATTAATAGATCCCGACTTAGAGGAGAAATTCACCTTATATTTAAAAAGTTGTCTTATAGGAGAACTACGAAGAGCAACATCGGAAACCAGATTTGCAACGGTTGCCGAGCTTATGGAATATTTGCGAGAAGCATTTTCAGCATCCAAAACAGAAGGACAACTGATAGGAGAATTGAGCATAGAAAACCAAACGAAAAACAAAACTGTATTATCATATGCCACTCGATTAAAGAATATAGCCTCACAAATTTATAAAATTAATAAACGCACTACTCGTGTAACTTCCACGCCCGCCCATAAAGCTACAATCGACAGCTATATTATAGATTGCTTTCGGGTAGGACTGAGATCAGACCTACTCCCTTGCTTGCAGCAAACCGTAATTCTCGACGAACTGTTTAAAAATGCAATAGCTGCAAAAAAGAGTTAAAAAGAAGCAAACTATTAAACGAAAGAGAAGTTCATTTATTTAAACCAGCTATTAACAAACGACCGATGCCAGTTTGCGGATTCACTGAACAATCGATCCCTAGAAATTCCCCCTGTACTTATTGTGGAATAGTGGGCCATACTGTCTAGTTAACACAGAAACATGTCAACTTTGTAACAAGGGATACCACACTGTTGCCCAGTGCCGCTCGCTGATTAAATGTCAAACCTACAATAAACCAGGCCATATCGTCCCAGATTGTAGAAGTAATTATAGAGTACCGTCGATAACATACCAACTATGCAATAAACCAGGGTATACGGCTAACTATTGTCGAGTAAATAATAACTCAGCGTCTCAATATCAGCCCAAATGTCAAAAATGTGGTCGCATAGGGCACACCTACGCTATATGCCATGTTCAAGGCAGGAAAGGTCTACACCTATTGTAAAAATATTGACCACACAATATCTGAATGCCGGAAAAGGCAACACAACCAGGGAAATGGCCAGAGTCTCTGAACACCGACCGTGAACGAGGGGACTCCCATATTACCTGTCCGCTCGACCAACGCAGCTCAACCGACGGGAATCCTAGGCGAGTTATTCGGGGAGTTAATTAATTAAAAGGGAGTAGGATCAAGCAAAAGTATTATTGGGAAAATTTAAAGGATGATATCCAGAGGAGAATCCAACAATGCCTGGACTGTCAATTAAAAAAATTCATTCGTCTAAAGACAAAGCAGTTGCTGATAATTATCGATATACCCGGCGTGCCATTACAAAAGCTATCATTAGACGTAGTAAGACCCTCAAAACCTACCAGAAATGGTCACGAATACATCCTTACAATTCAAGACCAATTTTCGTCAATACGACCAAATTTCGTATTTTTGTCATCCGGACCAAAACCAGAGAAGTAATTATAAAATTAATTTTATAATTAAACCATTATTCCGGACCTCATAAAATACTGGAAATACTGAACAAAAATAAATCCGAATACAAATTAACAAAGGTAGCAAAATAATACACGCCAATAGACTCCGAATATCGCATATCAATCACGAATATGCAAGCAAACCAAAAAAAATTGGGAAGGGGTAGAAGAAATATTTTAGTATGTATATTTCACAGCTTCTAGAGTTTCAGTAACAGCCAGAAGGTCACATCTTGAGTTATCCTATCGTGGGGCGTATTAGTTTATCTCCCCCACACATCTATCATCTAACAGTTGTACGTTCACGCACCTAACGCACCGAAATTTTAAAAGTTTGGTAAGAAAAGTGCACCTGCAACGAATAAATTAAGGAAAACTTCAACGGCATCCAGCGTTACATATACTCATGGCCAAGTGCACATGTGTATATGTAGATGCACTTTTATATGTATAGACATGTGTGTATATACATGAAATAATAAATAATGTAAAATTAGAAGTACAAATTATATATGTATAATGTATGTATGCTTATATATCAATATATATAAATGAAACAATAAATAAATAAATATATATATATATATATATATATATATATATATATATATAGCCAAAATTAAAGTAAGATTTTATAACTAGTTATCTATGAAAACTATAATATAAAAAAAACTAAATAACTAAATATCTTAAGGGCACTTATAATATAAAAAAACACGTATACATTATAAATATATAATTAACCATATACAATTAATTATATAATTAACTAAACTCATAAAAAAGGGAGGATGTGCACATAAATCTAATTGCATTTTTAATGCAATTAGTATATCAGACACATACGCCACTATGTATATCAGTATTTATGTGTATGTTTTTAGTATATATATATATATATATATATATATACATATATATATATATATATATACCTTGACCTGTAACCGGAGGAAAAAAGATAGCAAAAGGAAGAACTAAAAAACACTTGTCTCTACTCTGCAAACAATTTTTAAGCTTACTAAAAGCTATAGGTTTGCACCCTTGTATTTTATAGCAGTGAAATTGAGCGTGATAAGAAGCATCTTTTACAAGATGATTTAGATATCATCTTTTATATATGGGTAACAACAGCTAATCAGCTATTTGATATGATGACCATATTGAAGAACGACACGTTCGTACACGATCTAAGAATATTTTTATTGAGGATGTTTTAATTTCTTATAAAATGCTTTTCGAAGATGGCTTACGTTATAACTCTTTTTAAAACATGATTTCGTAATAAGAGTATGAGAATTCTCTTTTCCATATATTATATTTTCTCAGCAGGAGGCAATGATTTACATCGAAGTCGCAAAAAAGTAAATATCTTTGGTTTATTAAATTAATATACACATTCTCTCAATGTCTATATGTCTCTCGACACGTATCGCGTATACGTATGCTAGAGTTGAATTGCATTTAGGCTGTAAATGCATATTCCAGAAAAAGATCAGTGGTATCAGCTTCATCTGTTCCTTCAATCGAATTCAATTTTAAAATAAGCAACCGTGTGGATGTCGCTATCCAAAAGGGTATTAAATTTCATGGCTTTTCCGTTTATATCGAGCACTTTACCTTCCATGTATAGCTATAAATTTATGAATTTCGTACAGTAGATTGAAATAAAATATTAACTATATTAACATACTCTATAATAGTTACGTGTAAAATATATGGATCATTATTAAAAATAGTTACCATGAACTCGCATATTTACTGCATATATATATTATTAAAATTCATTCTGTAAGAGCGAACAAATCTGTCATCAATTAGCATCATATTATCCACTCTAACCGTTTTTCACCCGCCTGTACCCCCTTCTACCATTTATTTTATTTAATATAAAACTATTTTCAAGACGAAGGATTGTCAGTCGATTCAGAAACGTTGGGATGTGGATATCATATATTAAATAACGGATCATCGATTAGTCAAGTCCACGTATTCCATGAAAATAATTTCAAAAGCAAAAGAACGGTAAAGGTAATATATTACATTTTTTATTATTCAAATTATTTTCGAAATATAATAGCAGTTGAGGCAAGAGGGTCAACGCTTAGAAAGATATCTTCTTTCTACGTCTTTATCACCGTATCGTATTTCCTTATCGGTCAGGAAATAAATTTGATACCAATGGGTAACTTTCTGCTTTGACGTCGAGGACCCTTCGCGAATGAACAGTGCTACGTGTGGACGGGTTTTATCAAAAATTTATTTCAGCTCCACAATGCTATACAGTTTGGATTAATATAAAGTAGGAAATGCAAAGATTTTTATATTAAAACGTTAAAGTAAAATTCTATCGTTTAGATTGTCTAGCCCGGTACGCGGCTACTGTTGCCGAGTGGAGAGAGCGTGCGAGTCTCGTTACAAAGAGCCGCATAAAAGAGAGAAGCCGATAGCTGGCTTATACGTATCCGTGTTCCAATTCGTGCGCTGGTAAAAATTATGCGCGCGAAGGTTAGTAGAGAATAGAGAGAGCGAGTGCGGCTCGGTGCGAAGATCCGCATAAAAGAGAGAGACCAATAGCAGATTTAGGTGCTACTGCCGGAGGATGAAGCAACGGCTCGCTCTCTTTTTCTATCTCATTCTGTTTCTATGCATTGCATGCACCGATATTAAAATCTTAGTCATTTGGATAAATCTTATAGCTAGGGCGCGCGGACACTGCCGGCCAGTAGGCAGAGCGGTCGAGCCTTGGTGCGAAGATCTGCACAAAAGAGAAAGACCGATAGCCGGCTGCTATCGGATCGATGACGCAACGACTCTCTCTCTCTCTCTCTCTCTCTCTCTCTCTTTCTCTGCCCCATATGCGTGCATGTATGCGCGCGTGCATAGCTATATAATATATACATACATACACACATATATATATATATATATATATATATATATATAAATATATAATATAGCCGTAAACATATACACATGTGTACACATACATATACACATATATAAGTCGCTAAACGCTTATGGAGAGACACACTTATCACCCCTTCAAAGGTCGCTGAAGCAATAAAAAAACAATAAAATCAATAAAAAAGCAATAAAAGCAATTAAAAAGTAATAAAAACATTTTTTAATTATCTACATGGGATCAAATTTCAATATACCTTCCAGACACTGGAGGGGGGATTTCTTGCTTCCGGCTGGCGCCAAAGGTAAGGGGGGTTGTTATGTCTCTCATGAGCGTTATATACTGCTACTATGTAATTATAGTTTTTGACACGAAAATTAAATTTTCATCAAATGCCACTACCATAATTTTAACCAGCAACCAAAAAAAATCGACGAATCTGTTATGGTCGTTTTTCGGAAGTTTAGATTACACAATCGCCGTTATGGTATTCACATAGCAATTTTTCTCGTAGCAAGCTTGCTGCGAGCACGCATTTAGATTTCCACATGATTGTAGCAGCCTTAGAGCAAGGCTACATTATCAAGAAATCTCGATGACATTTACATTGCAGCGATCTTACAGCAAGCATGAACTGTTAAAAAAATTGTAAAAAATTAATCGTGAAATCATCAAAATCTATTATACTATTAGAAGTTTTAATATATACATAATACATAAGAAAAATATGTAAATATATTTATTCTTTATTGCAATATAATATATAGTGTACGTTTACATAGTTGAAAATTACGAACATGACGGTCTAAGAAGTTTAGATATTACAGTTCTATTTTATATTTTGTTTGAATTATATGAAATTTAAACAAATTATGTTTAAAAAATATTTCTTTAAAACAAATAAATATTTTTCGAACGAAGAAGCAATTTCTTAAAACAAATTTTTAGTTTTCATACATAAAAAAAATTTTTACTGCATTTAAACATTTCAGTATTACATATATATTACATATATAAATTACTTATTTTAAAAAAATGGTTTACTAATGTTACATGAATAAACCATTTGTATAATGAAAAAAATTTGTATTTAAATGTATAAAATTTTAAATTAAAGAAAATCTCCAGAGCAACTAAATGTAATACAATCGATTAATTTATTTATTAATTGAAAATTATAAAAATAAATAAGATATTTGCATCAGTTATTAATACCATTATGTTTCAGAATTTCCTAAAAAATTCTGTACTAATCCTTTCTACTAATATGCACGTTTTTAGAAACAAAATTAATTGAACGCGTTCTTTGTCTGAAGTTCATAATTAAATAACTTCTATGTTTTAAATATTTAGAACTACAAAAAATGTATATTTTATGGTCTAGATAGTCTAATTGAAATAACTATATGTTTATGTATTTTGAAAGCATACCTTTATTTTGTCTTTTTACTTCTTACTTAAAATAGTTAATGTATTATATTTAATATGTAATGTTTCTCTATTTATCAAAAACATTTATATTACAACAAAATTGCTTTGATAAAATTAACTTAACATTGAGATAATCATGATGACCATTGCCAGCAATTGATAGGCAACAAAACTACTAAAAATAAACCGATCCCCTTAAAATTTTGAATACATATTCTATACGGTCAGAATTAGATGACAGGATATTTTTTATTGCAAAGTTAACAAAAAAAAAATAATGGAAACATAGCTAGTTACATATATATAGATAGACTGCCTATTGGGCCTCGTACAACCTGCGTGTAGATCGACAGGCAATAAACAGTAAGATCAGGTCAGAGAAAGAGGCGAAATAGTATAGAGGAAACTCGTGGGTCTATGGTATAGCAACACCCACCAACATCGAGTAATCCATGCTAATCTCCTTGGATATTTTCTCCCCTGTTCCTCGCGCTCTCTCGTTCTCTCTCTCTCTCTCTCTCTCTCTCTAAATACAATTCTAATAAATACAATTCTAATTCTCTTTCTCTCTTTTCCTCTTTCTCGGTCTTCTGTATACAAGATAGTTATGTGTCAAATGTGATTATATAGGATTCTGATATGATACTCTAAAAATATAAAAAGCAATTAAATAATTTTTGGAAAAATTTACAGTCTATAGTTACCAGCTTTTTCGAGATCTGTTGAATTCGTAAACATAGATCAAATGCTGACAATGGCCATGACTATTGTCTCAATGTTAAGTTAATTTTTTTAAAGCGTACATATATTTTATTACAACTTCATTATTTTAGTTAAATAGAGAAACCTTACCAAATTAAATCAAACATATATATTTTTTTAGTTCCAAGTTAAGCGTATGTCATAAAAACAAGTAACAAAATATTTCATAGAAATATTATTCAGCACTAAAAATCTTCATTTTAAAAATTACTTACACAACTAAAACATACTTTAAATTTACTTTATACAAAAGTATAAAATAAGACAAGTATGGTGTATTAGAAATACTAATAATTTAAAAGTATTTGTAAAGTAACAAATATTTTTTGCTCTTCAAATAAAACTAACCGTTTATTTCAAACAGACGATTCTTTCATAATTACAAAATATTCGTTCGTTTTAAATATGTATGTTTTTGTTTCAAATAAATAGAATTTAAATGAATATTTGTTGGACTGAAATAAATACACTTTTACGAAATAGCCAGTTTTCCTTAACGTTGCCAAGGGTTTGAAAACGTTGAGCTGTTTGCTAGCTGCTGCTGTTGCTCTGTGTGTGTGTATGGTAATATAATTTCTTTTTGGTCTCTACCAGTATAAGCTGCTCATCTTTCATTACACCCCATTGTCAGCCTATTGTCTCACCAAGCTTTCCTCCCTCACACGTCGAAGGCAGTTGTCACCCTCGTCGATCGCACGATTACGAGCTGGAAAAACAACATCTGGAATATCGTACGAAACGCTCAGTACCTCACTCTGGCCACCAGAGGCCCTCGTTTTCAGTCGAAAGATTTTACTGCAGTGTCGCCCATACGCGACCGCGATCTCCCCTTATTATCTCTGGCGGAACGATATCCCAGTAAGTCACTTCGTTTATTTCTTCTGATTACGTCAATGGCGGAAAACTTGCAGTTTCATAACCATTCATAATATTTACATGGGGAGTATAGGAAAATGCATTCCAGCATTAACATATCTACTTATCGGTAACTTACTGGAGGCCTTTCGGAACAGACCCAGAGTGTCGCCTTCTTGCGTTTAATTCTGGTGTGAAGTACGGCCGTGTAATTTGAGACGGTTTTAGCGGAATTTCCTCTACCCTACATAGACGGGAGTTTTGGTAAAGAAAAACTTCTTGTCAAGAATATAAAAAGTATTTCAAAAAAAAATTGTACATTAAAGTAAATGTAACAAGGAAAATAATGAAGTGATACACTAATGTTTAATGATATTTTACATCATAATAAACTCATGCTAAATTTGAGGTTCAAGTAATGTAACTACATATTTTATATTTTATACATTGTTACTAACTCGATAGTTTACATTTTTCAAGCAAGTTGCAGTACAAAGATGATCAGCACAACATAAACTACAGTAAATTCGTTTTTCTTTACATTTTAACATTTTAAACACGTTATATTTTATTAACTTATTTAGTTTTCAAGATTATAAATCATTATAGCAACTCGGATAGATATAACTGACCATGTCTTTGTACCTATCTTCTTAAATATATTACACAATATATAAAAATAAGAATATAGTATTCTTTTTAATAGAAATCTATTGTGTAACTAAATAAAAAGAGCATAAAAAATTCAATAATTCAGTGTTGCAGTATTTATAATATATATATATATATATATATATATATATATATATATATATATAATCGAAAAAATAGATGGAAAGAATTTTTTAAACGCATTGAAACGAGTATATTCGTTACTTTAAAACTCATACAAATAGCTCGGCGAAGATTACTACATAATGTTAACCATATGAAGCCGAGATGAAATTTGATTCAAATTCAAGACAATGTGGCTCCAAACGATGGAGCTCCGGCTCGCGCCCCTACTTTCCCCGCCGCGAAAAATATGTGAATTTTGGAAAAGGATACCGACCAGAAAATTCCGGGTACATATCTAGCCGCAATTGATTTCAATACTAAATAAATTATAAATAAATCAAGTATAAATGATATGCATATATGATAGATTGTGTACTACATATATATATATATATATATATATATATATGTATATATATATATATATATATATATATATATATATATAATATATATCTATATGCATATATAGATATATGCATGTACGTACGTTTAAGTTAATCTCTATAATATTTTTATATTATTTCTATTTTAAGACAATTAATTAAGTAAATTAATAAGATAGCATAACGTAGGATAAGTTTATATAGACTATTATAGGTTAAACTGCGTTATTTATTATATATATATAAATATAGTTTAAAATTTCCGCGTTTAAGTTTAGTAGTTATACAACATGAAATAAGAGTAAAAATAATATAATGTAAGAATAAAACAAATATTTAAGGTACTCATAGCAGCGAATAGAAGGAAAAATGAATAGGACGATAGTAATATATATTGTTGTAAGTCGTGGGAATGGGAATGGTGATAACGGTTAAAGGAGTAATTTGGCCTCGTGTGAATTGATTTTTATGGCCCTGAAAAGGGCCGTTTAGTCGCCGCCTCTCGTTGCGTCAACGCGGATGGTACCGGGGTGGGGTCCGGTAAGGGGACACGAACGGAGGCGGACGGAGCGTGCGTGCAGACCGTCTCCGGCTTGCGCTTCGGCTGCGATGTTGGATTCCTTTTCCAACCAGGCCGATGTGCGGGGCCGCAGGGAGGCCCTTGCCCTTTAGACGCCGCCGGATTGAAGAGAGACTTCGGTCGGGGAGTCTGAAGGTGGCCGGGATCCCGGGGAGTTCCGCCAGGGGATGCCGAGGAGGGGGAACGACGAGCGACGGCCGAGTAGGACGGCGGATGACGATCTCGCTCCGCACGTCGAGGGCCTCTGGAGCGGTTGGGATCACCACCGCGCTCCGTACGGCCTTCGGTGGTCCCTCGTCCTCCGAGGTAGCTTCTAAGAGGTCTAGATCTGGCAGATCTAGATCAATCTCCCAGAAGTTTTCCCTGGCTTCCTCCGGCGCTGTCCGCCTATTTCGAAGGCGCCGTGCGTTCCTCTTGGCGCGCTGTCGTTCATTTCTCCTCCTAGGCCTGCGGCGTGGCCGTCTCGTCCGAAGTTCTGCGTTCTGGTGTCATCCTTCCTTCCTGGATTTGGATGAAGTGGTGCCAGTGGTCCCATCGTCAGCCCTTTTAAGGCCAGAGTGACCCCGACCCCGATCCCTTAAACCGGATACGACCGCCGGTTCGTAGGGAGGGGGAAGGAAGCAAGGACACGGACCCCGGAGAGGGCCCCCCCGAAGGCCGCGTCCTCCGACAATCCCCAGGCGCGTCTCTCGACACGCCGGTGGGTCTCCAGAGGCCTTGGTCACCGCTCTTAGTTGGAGCTACTGGGTATCCACCCGTAACTCCTTTCGGAAAGGTGCCCTGCCCGGAGTCCGCACCGTGGGGGGTGTCGGTCTGATCCGGATATCCGGATCTGACGCGGACGAGCCCGTGGGTGGGAGGCTGGGGAAGGATCGCCCTGTCCCGTCGCGCTGGTGGGTCTCCGGAGGCCTTGGGCACGGCTCCTAATAGGAGCTACTAGGCACCATGCCCGTAACTCCTTTCGGAGGGGTGCCCTGCCCGGAGTCCACACCGTGAACAACGTGCGTCTGATCCGGGTTTCGTTTACATATAGACGCTGCCCGTGGACGGGAGGTCGAGGAGGGAATGGGTGGCTCGCCCTGTTCCCTACGAACAGGGTAGCCCTGAGAAGGGCCTATGGGCGAAACACCATCCGCAGGTGGAGGGGAAGGAAGAGGGGGAGGTGGGTGGCTCGCCCTTGTCCCTTACGACTGGACGGCCCTGAGAAGTGCCTTCGGGGCGAGACACCACCCGCCGGTGTGGGGGGAAGAAGGAGGAGTGGGTGGCTCACCTCGTCTCCTACGCACGAGACGGTCCTGAAAAGGACCGATGAGGTAGAGACCACCGGGGAAGGAGGGAAGAGGGGAAGGGGTAAGGTCAGCTTGGCCCAAAGGCCCAAGCTGTACTGACCTCCGCCGGCCTTGTACTTGACCAGCTGCGGCGGCGCTCTTTGCTGCGGCGGCGGCGGCGGCTTTGTCACCGCTCTCTCGAGCCACCGCAGGCGGTACGCGGCGGGGGCGGCCTGCTCAGCTGTTATTGGAGCGGCGGCGCTGCTCCACTCTCGATTTGATAAATAATAAATAAATAGTAAAAACTACAAAATATATATATAAATCAAAAAAATATTTTCTATTTTTGAAAAACTTATTTACATATAAGATATAAATAGTTTTGTTAAATGATTTATTCTTTTAAATTTAATATTTAAATGTTTGTGCTTCGTTTAATAAAATCGAAAAAATGTTTATTAGTTTTTAACAACTCGTTGGATATAATCAAATAAATATATTTCACCTTTTAATAAAGCTATTTAATTGTTCATATTGAATAGCTTTTCCAAAAATTGAATATATTTGTTAAATTTGAGTATATATATAGTTTTTCAAATATTTATTTATTTAACTTTAATTTTACGTATATGTAGTTCCGTTTAGTAAAATTCAAGAAATATTTATTACTTTTCAATAATTTATTTAGTGTAATGTAATAAATATATGTTCGCTATGCAAATTATCTTAATCGTTTGTTTCAAATATGTGGTTGACTCTAAATTACAAAATATTCATTCGTGTTAAATATGTATCTTTCTCTTTTAAACATAAATTTAAATAAATATTTGTTGTATTCTAATAACTATTGAATTAATTTTAATGAATGCATGATACAATGTAAATAGCAATGAAATAAAATTTATTATATAATAATTTAATGAATGCTATTATATAAATAATTTACAGGAAGTATAGTTTTTTATATCAAATTAGTATTATTATTAATATCAACTCCCTCGATCGCACCAGCTCGAAAACCAACATCTGGAATATCGTACGAACGGAGTACCGACGTTCACCGCCGCAGCGCTGAGTGTCAAAATTTTACTGCAATGTCTAACATGGGCATCGGCGATCTCACCTTATTATCTCTGGTACATATATAAACACATATCAGATAAAATGATGCCTGGTGATGTAGCAGAGGACATGAAAACGAAAACCAGTATTTCATGAAATCAAAGTTATCTTGTAGTTTACATTCTCTAGTTTGAAATGAAGTAATTACTTTTTTTAAGTTAAGTTACATTTGTCCATTTTGTTTTAATTTAAAAAATGTAAAGAAGGAGATTTATATTATTATTACTGATGTGTAAATGTCATTTAGATAAGATTTATATTGTGCATAAATTAAAAACTATGGACTAAATTCAATGAAAATTCAAAATATAAACCTTATAATTAAAATTATTATTATCTCTTATATTTTATCTACTATTGGATATACATTTATTGATAAGTTATTTATAGTTTGTAGTACTGTTGGCTAATTTGAATGATCATTTGGAATATAAATCTCATAATTAGAATTATTAATTCTCATATATTATCTAATATTGGATATACATTTATTGATAATAATTTATTTATAGTCTGTAGTATTATCGACTAATTTGAATGATCGTTTAAAATATCAACCTCATAATTAGAATTATTAATTCTAATATTTTATCATCATCATAATCATCATCATTATAGTATATTCCTTTTATTATTTACACATAAATTTTAGTTATTATTAATAGAAAAGTATTGTTAAAAATTGAATGCCATTTACAAATATATGTTATTTTATATATTCCTTCTCTCTTTCTATTCTATAACTTTAATCCTATAATAAATATAAATCTAATGTCGGATATAATGAATACTAATCAATTAGGTGAATATTTTTCTGCTATTTTTTTTGATAATTCATTGTTATTAAAAAAGTAGGTATGAACTTGCCAGGCCCGTTCACACACAGTTTATAAGTGAACAAATCCATTATTGAACTTAAATATATATATATATATATATATATATATATATATATATATATATATACACACTAAGTCTGAAATAATATACTTTGAAATAACTTAAATATATAGACTTTAAGGTAAAAGGTACATAATCATAATGAAAATTATTTACTTTTCATTAATTTTGTACTTTAAATTAAAATTCATTTGGAATAAATTAATCAAATCTTCAGAGAGAATATGCAAAGAAAATAAATCTACCTTGAGAAGTACTTAAATTGTTACATAACTTCTTGCAGGAACTGAACGAATAGCAAAACACCCATAATAAAATTATGTGTTCAAAGCCTTGTCTACAGAAATAAATATAATAGAAATTTATACACAGGATTAAAGCATATATATATATATATACAATTTAATCAATAAAATGATTACTATTTTCAATTTGTGTAAAAGTCAGATTTTCGCTTATATATGATTTAAAAATTATTTCTAAGTTCTAGAATTTTTAATTTAGAATATTAAAACGATTTTATAAATACACACACACACACACACACACACACACACAGAGTGAGAGAGAGAGAGAGAGAGAGAGAGAGAGAGAGAGAGAGAGAGCGAGAGAGAGAGAGAGAGAGAGAGAGAGAGTAAAAGTAGCTTGGGCTCAGGCAAATAAGGGCATCTGATTATTAACTATCGTTAAGTACCGGAATTTACTGGTCAAATTGAAGTTCGTCAATGGTCCAAGTTGGATTAACGGAATTTTATCAACCGAATTTTTAGGAATCTTTTAACAAAAAAGTGTTTTCCTATTTCTTTGAAGGTGAAAATTGAACTCTTAAATCACAATCCTTCAACAAATATTATATAATCTGTTCAAATAAATAAATAATATATTGTTATACCTAATTGTTATCTATAATTCACTCATAATAAATTATAAATTATATGTATTTATATTTTTGGCTACTTAAATCGTATGTAGTTACAAAACTGAAAGTTATTGACTAATAAAGCTTCATTTATTGAGATTATGGTATAGACTGTAAAATGTTTTCATGCAAAAATTAATTATTAAAAAAACAGCATAAGTTTGTGGGAACGAGCCTGGCAAGTTCATACCCACATTTTTAATAATAATGAATTATCAAAAAAAATAGCAGAAGAATTTTCACCTAAAAACATCGATGATTCAAGATAATTAGCTCTTTTTTATGAGTCCACACGTGACCAAATGATGTGAAAATAAACTCGGCTATTGGTATATGATCTCATTATTTTATTAAGCTGCATTTTCGTTAAAACTATTTATTTATTATTATTTTTTAGAGTTTTAGATATATTTGTGTAAATATATTTATTTATTATTTAGATTTATTAATTATATTAATTATTTTTGGTATACATTCAATAATCTTTAAATAATTCAATAGAACAAAAGATTTACAAAATAAGTTTCTTCAAATGATTAAAAATATGTTTATGTGAACTTTTTTTTTTTTTTTTTTTTTATGTTATTTAACGTCGCTCTATTTATGCTTCCAAATATTGGTGCTAATCAGCGACGGAGGTCTACGATGTGTTTGTAAACAAAGCACATATAAATTATTACAGCGGTGCTTGTGTCAATCGGCCGAGACCGGGATTTGAACTCGGATCACCAAGTTACTAGTCCTTCGCTCTAGCGATCGAGCCATCGTAGGCCTCCTTTATGTGAACTCTTGCAATTATCGAAATACTCGTTTAATTAATTATTTTGATTGCACGCACATACGCACACGCATATATATATATATATATATATATATATATATATATATATATATATGTGTGTGTATATATATATGTATATATATATGTATATATATGTATATAAATGCGAGCGCGTGTTTTATTTTTCACCGGCATATTATTTCATTGCATACATATATATATATATATATATATATATATATATATATATATATATATATATATATATATTATATGTGTTGCAAGCGCGTGTCTATATCAAAGCAGAATTGCGGTAGTCAGTCCGGTTAGTTGCACCTCTTGTGTCACTGTTGGTTCGCTTTCCACTGTGAGGTATATAGCAATATAGCAGGCAGTTGGTTTATATATAATTGTCAGAGCACTGGAAATACACCTATTGACTACTCCGTGATCTAATATCAATATACTTTAAAAAATTTGCACTTGCTGAAAAGTGCGTTTATCTCAGCTTTAGTGCCATTCGAATTTACGTGTTATTCAAATTATCTTGCAGATCGTGTTTCTTACGGATATATTTGTCTGGACGTTTCCTTCTTAAATAAGGTACGTAAGTACATATCTTTCTCTACCAATGCTTTTGCATAGATAAAATTTTTTCAATATTCTTTACACTTGCCCCCATTTATAAGGATACATGAATGCATGTATATGCTTGTAAGAGAAGAAAGGTGCACCATAGACATAAGCAATATAGACTGGGTATGTTGGATGCATATAAACGCGTTAAATTTTAGAAAGAAAAAGATTGTTTTCAGAGGAAGCTCTGCGTTTCTTTAAATAGTGAATGATATATGAAGGTGGGAACAAGCAAATATGTGTAAGGGAGTTAAGAGGAGTTAGGTTCGCAAATCATTCTACATGGCATGAAGCACACTACTTACATGGTACATTAATAAAATATCAAAGATTTATTATTATATGACAGTGTAGCACAATGCGTGTTTAAAATCATAGTACATTTTGATTCTTTAATACATAATCGTATAACATCAGATATCATCTCTATATAGTATTCGCTTGCTTGATGTCATAATGAAAAATGTATGTTCAAGTATTAATCGGAAAGTATTAAAAGACGCTTGAAGAAAACTATGATATCATATTCTAAGTATTATCATGTATCTTCCTAAAAGAGAATTATAAAATTTATAAACGAAATTTTATTAGATCTCATACAATTGTGCAGTTGCGCTTATAGCTTAGATAATTTCAATTTACATATAATATACAAATACCATTGAAAGTTGATCACCTGTTTAAACATTTTGAGTTTTTAAATCTGCTATAAACCTTTAAAATAATTTCTAAAAATAAATTTTAATAAATACATACATAAGTATGAATTTGTGAAACTATGTAAGCATATGTATTTAAATTATTTTAACATTTCTTTTTCAGTTATAAAATTCATTTTTTTTTACTTAAACCTAAACCTACTAATGTATTAAAATGTGTATAAATTGTGCTATTAAAATTAAGCCAGATAATTAACGTATTTGTTTCTCATTTATTAATTATAGAAATTGTAGGTAAAGGATTAAAAAAACTCAATTCTAGTTTAAGAAATTTTTATGTCTTAATTAATATCTTTAATTAAATTAAAATAAATCTTAAAAACATAGTTTTTAAGATTTATAAGATTTATAAGATTTATTTTTAAGATTTTTAAGAAAAACTATATCTTGCCCCTAAAAAATATTAGCACAGTATAGTATACAATAATTCTAACATCATGCCTCCTATACAATATCATGAAACAAAAAATAAAAACTTTGTTTTATACAGACTCTAATAATTACGACTAAAAGGAAACAATTAATTTTAGAAGATTATAATCTATATTTAAATTTACATAAGTATCTTGCAAACCAAAATTATTATACTTTAAGCAAAATAACTTTGAATTTGTTGCAGAAAGTATACCAACTAAAACAGTAAAAAACTACATGCTTAAAACTGATTAACATATTAAAAAATAAAAATCCAAATATCGGAAACTTCTTTACAAAATGGAGAACATCAGACAGTATATTTATTTTTCCTACTGAAAACATTTAATGCAAATTTGTAAAGTTTATTTTGAAAATAAAAATCTTTGAGTGGAAAAAATTTTTGAATTTAAAAACTTATTTTAATTAAAGTATGCACTAAAATAAACAGTAATCTTATCCTAATTACAAATTTTGTTTCAAATTACAAATTAAAAAGATTCATTCTATGAAAATACACACACACACACACACACACACACACACACACACACACACACACACACACACAATATTATTATTTCCATTGAAATACATTATGTGTAAGTTTATCATTTAAGTTATACTGATAATTACAGTAGTTGACATTCTAATTTTCATGCCATTTACAAATAGACTAACAATCTTGCAGGCATTAGTATCAATCAAGTTGGTCTAAGGTTAGTATTCGACGTAATTTGTCTTTTGATAGTGAATCTGATATTCTCTGAATATTTTTGTCTTATCCTGAAAAAAAATACAAAAACATTATTCCATATACATATTGAACAAGTTTAATCAATAACGAGGCAAAAAAAAATTCTCATATTTGATTGAAATTATACATTAATGTAATGAATAATTTGAATGAAATGTAAAACTGTTAAAAAAACTAGGTATATTTCAACATTTTTGTACTTTAATTTTTTACTTGAAGTTAAATTTAAAATCCATTCAATTTTGAAATACTTGTAAAAACTAAAAAATTTATTTAATATATATTTAAATAGCATCTCGCATCTTGGCTTAACCTGAGATAGTAATAAAACTGATTTATTAATCAGTTCAATAATGTCTATGTAAAAAATACTTTATGTATAAAGATATGTTTCCGATATATCATTTTATCTATGATAATATTTCTGTAGGAAAAAAATCAACAATTTTGGCTCAGCGTCCCGTGAAACATTGTCAATGGTATGGCTATATTCAGTTATTTCCGAAATAGTTCAATTGCCCTAGTTTTCTAAATATTTATATTTTATTCCCAAATTTATGAAAACTTTATAAAAATCATTGTTTTCTGATATTATATAAAAAAAGAATACAAATTTTGAAAAAAAATTAATACCAAAATTATAGACCTCATTTAAATAGATATTTTTTATTCTTTATAGTTACCCCGGTTATTTGGAAGTAAAACAGGGGTGTGGATATGAATTTGAAAGCGAAACGTGGCAAAAGCAATGCCAATAACTAGATATTATAATGTTATGTTTATTTGCAGCGATTGTATATGTTAAAATTTGGATAATTTATTTAGTAAAATTATTTGAAAGACTATTTTCATAATGGTCTCAGAAAACTAAGAAATGTTATTATGTGGAAATTGGATCTTTTTTTATATGATGCGAACTGCACTGCACATGTATTTTGTCTGTTTACAAAGCATTCATTTGGTCTTGGAAGGTTTGGAAATTAAGTGATAATTTGTCACCTGATTGACTTTCACAACCACTAACTACACAGTAAACATTATAAGCACTTTTTTCCATTCTCATAACTTTACAACCTCCAAAACAATTAATTTATAATAAAAAAAAAGAAATAACTAATAAGAAAACTGATATGATTTAAAGGTAATGTTTGGTGTTCCGTTAATGAAAAATCTGACAATAGAGATGGTATCAACGATTTTAAAATACTTAATACAAATAACAATATATTTTAAAATACTTATTACAAATACTTAATACAGGTATCTATTTCTCGAGAATTACTACTTGTAGAGAAGAAATGTATAGAATAAAAACAATGTATTTTAATCAGATCTACTACTTTTGTTTGAAATATTTTTTAAAAATTTCTCTGTTTCTCGAGATATGTTTGAAAGACTATCTTTTTATAGTTTTTGACATAAAAATTTAATTTCCGTCAAACGTCATTATGGCATTTGTAATCACCAAACAAAAAAAAGAATTGATAAATCAGGGATGTTTGTTTTTCGGAAGTCCATTCACGACCTTCGTTAAGGTACTTACATAGCAATTGTGAAAAAAATACATAAATGCAATAAAACCAGTTGATATTTAATTTCTTCGATTAATACAAATTTTCGTCGTCAAGCTATCGAAATTTAGTACTACTGTTATACGTTTTAAAAAATATATGTATGTATGTGTTATTACCCAAATTATTAGTTTTACATCTAATGAATTATATATTGTCGAGTATAGAAATCTTTGAAACGCTTAAATATTACTTACAAGCTAATTTACATATTTTTAACCGCTCTTAGGACTATGCGGAAAAACAGGTATCCCTCTATTTGTGTAATAATCATCGACTACTCTGAGAAAGGAAATACTATCAATAACGATTATTACGTAGCGTTATTGGAGTATTTGAGGCAAACAAATCACGACAACACGGCCCTATTTAAAGAAGAAAAAAGTGTTGTTTCGTTAAAACAACACACCGTGTCACAAATCTTTGAAAACAATAGGAAAATTGCATGAATTAGGCTATGATTGCTTTTCCATTTATACTATTCTCCAGATCTGGCTTCCAGTGACTTTTTAATGTTTGCAGACCTAAGAGGAATACTCGCAGGAGAAAAATTCAGCACTGATAAAGAGGTAATCAGCGAAACTGAGGCTTATTTTGAGGCTAAAGAGAAATCCTATTATAACAATGATATCGGGAAATTGTATGATCGTTATGATCGTTATCTCACCTTCGAAGGTAACTATATTGAATTATAAAATACAATTTTACAAACAAGTGTTTAGTCTGTTAACCCACGAAATTTTCAGCCCTCCTGTTAGGTTACAAAATTATTATTCCAAATTAGTAAAAATATATTTTACAAATCAATTTTCTCCATGAGTGATCTCATAAAAAAAGAATAATCGTCAATCATCGGTATTTTTTAGGTGAACGATCTTCTGATGTTTATTTTTATAACTAATCATTGTCAAAAATAGTTATGAACTTGTCAGGCCAAAACCTTCCATGACTCTAATACTTAATTTGGTCATAGAAGGAGTTTAATTCACTTCGATTTGCGTATCAAAGTCTTCTATCACTTTTATCCTGTACATCTTTATTTATCATTTAGTGCAAAAAAATAGGTATTAGAAAAAATGTTGAATTAAAACCTTTTTTTTTCTTTTTTTTATGTTATTTAACGTCGCTCTATTTATGCTTCCAATTATTAGTACTAATCAGCGATGGAGGTCTACGACGTGTTTGTAAACAAAGCACATGTAAATAATTACAGCGGTGCTTGTATCAATCGGCCGAGACCAGGATTTGAACTCGGATTACCGAGTTACTAGTCCTTCGCTCTAGCGATCGACCATCGTAGGCCTAATCAAAACCCTAATTCGCCTGGACTAATATAATGAGTTATACTTATGCCCTCGAGAATACGGAAAAAACTATTTTGGAAAGTGGCTCTGTAAAATACGGTTGATATTCATCTACAAATAGGAAAGTGAAGACTGGCGTTTAATGATGAATATTGTAGATAAAAATTGTAAAGTGTGATATCAACACAAGTGTAAAAGCACTGGATAAATATAGGCTAAAATATAGATATTGGTGAACTAACTTGATTGCAAATAGAAATATAAGGCGAAAGATTGAACACCTTATCTGTAGTAAAGGAACTGTTATGATCACCCACGAACAGTACCTATATTTTTTTAAATATATATATATATATATATATATATATATATATATTGTAACGGGGTACTTAATTATGAAACACCCGCTAGAAGTACCCGTTGACAGAGTTGCAAAGAACCCTGAACGGATTAAATTGTTTAAAATAATTTCTTTAGACCGTAGGTTCTTTGCGGATGTTTCTTCCTCAGACTTGCCTTTGTTTATCCTGGAAATTATATAAGTAATAATATATATATTGATAAATTATTGATAATCCAGGAAAAGACGGATTAATTATCAAGTACAAGGGAAAATATTTCTATATTTTCTATACTAATAAAAAAAAATCAAAAGAAGATTTATTTCATTAAATAAGAAAATAACTTTAAGATTTATTAAATTTCATAAAATTATAATAAATAATATGATACCCCTACCTAATACGCACCCGCGATGTATTAACGCACGAATCCGCTCACACAGTGTGTGAGAGAGAGATAAATTTGTAAGTATAATAGAGAGACAAAGCAACAAAAGCGCCACCTTACGAAGAACAAGATGAACTACTAGAGAAAGCCGTATACGCGCTTGTTGATCTTACTATTTTTAATCTATGCATGTATCTCTCTATCTCTCTCACACGTTCTAACGATAATTTACAATCTCTAATATTATTAATTGAGAAATTACAGAAATAAGTATAGATAAATACTACTCTACTGAAATTCAAAACTAACAGAAGTAAAGATCGATCCACCAACCTTTTTATATGAAGCTGGAAATAAAAACAACCCACCCTTCTATTAGTCGGCAAAAATTTCTACTTATCACCACTTCTATTATATCATTATTAAAATCTTTAATTTCTAGAAAATTAATTTCTGAATTATATCTCGTTAGTATACTAGCCACGTACTCGTTTTTTTCTTTTCAAATTAGCAACTGTCTATTACCAATGTATTTATTAGACTATTTTTCTTCTCTCTCTCTCTCTCTCTCTCTCTCTCTCTCTCTCTCTCTCTTTCCCTTTTTCCCTCCCTTTTTTCCTATTTGTTGAAATAATCAACATGTATAGGGTGAAGTAACCTATACATGTTACAATATATATCGATAAATACCGCTCGATATCGCTCTAATTCGTCTTGACGTTCCTTTATTCATAAAATTGATTTACTAATTGAATATTTATTTTAATATGTATTTCTTAGATCCGTAGGTAACAATTCTCCTCATTGTAAAAAATTAAGTTAATTTGGACCTCTCTTACTCCTAGTAACTTTATCGAGCGAGGCGTTTAAAATATTCAGTGGTCACTCATCTTCGTGATTATTACATTATTATCTGAGTCTTTATAGACCAGAATTATTCTTCCTTTTTTCCATAGATTTCGCGGGGCTTGTAAATCCACTATCAGCACCATATCGCCAATTTCCAATAGATCCTTAGTTTCAATGTTACTATTTTTACTAATTTGTTAATTTTTTTCTAAATATTATTTCTTAGCTTGAAAATACTCAGATTAAATGACTCGAAATCAACACTGTTCGTTTTTTCGAATATTTCTTACAGAATTTTCAGCACTAGAAAGTATTTCGAATTCATCGTACAATTGTACTTAACCCATGCCATCCCATTAATCTAAAGCTAAAAATTAAATAAACTGACAGACAGTGTATTTATTACAGATTTTCGTAATTGTAATTTTTCAGCAATCGATTTTTCTTCTCGACTAAGTATTTTAATGATTTATCAATATTTTTTTGTTTTTTTGAGAAAAGACGGTCCATTAAACTATCGAAAATTTTTATGTAACACGCAGCTCGAATACCGCATCGTATCATTAGCTGGATTCTGATTCTTTGGCACCCAATGCCATTCGGCATTCTGGGTTATTTTGCCAATTTCACCAAACGGATGAACTACAAAAACTTGTCGTGATTATGGTTCAAATTTTATCCAGTTAAGGACAGTGGTTCAATCTGATTATTTATTTCTAATTTGGATTTAATAAATTTAGCTCGGCAATCTCCTAACAAAGTCGCCTGTAGCTCTAGACGAGGTACAGATAAATGCTTCAATGGCGTTACTCGACTCTTAACTATTATCAAAGAGACATGCGCGATATTTTCTTTTTCCAAATATAAATATGCTACGGAAGTACAATTTGTTAAGGTGGCATCGCAAAATATGTGTAGTTCAGCTTCCTCGTCTTGCATATGTTTGAACATATGACAACGCGGTATGTTAAATCTTTCTACGCTTTTATTCGCGAAATCCACTTGAACCAAGCTGTGAATTCTTCGACTCGCAATCGATCATCTCAATTTATTCCACGTCTCCATATTTATTGCATTAGTTAGATTTTTAGTACATAGAGCGAGGCTACTAAGGGGATCGAATACGGACATTAGGACGCATAGGCATTCGCGTTTCGTTTTTTTTTGACTACCATCTAGAATATATTTTGAATTTTTTAAAAGGCCCATATTGAATTTTAAAACGTCAATATTGGTATCATAAAAAGTCCTAGCACGCGTTCTTTTCCTTGATCGCACAATCGCATTTGCATCTCCAAATTAACCTTAGTATTTATTAAACTTACATTGCGAACAAGATAGACTGGTTCGTTGTCTGGGTTTCTATTCACTAAATAATCATCTATATAATTATTTTTAATACTGCTTCTAGAAGCTATGGGAATAGTTTTAATAAAACTTTTCGCGGTTTTATTTTTAACATATATTGTCTCTGAAGGCGACAACGCCGCGCCGGAAATTAAATAAATCATTTCATAGATATCCGGATCACGTTCTTGGTCTGCGCCACGTCAGACAGAATGCTGAGCACCGCTGTTATTTTCTATCACCCGAACTCGTAAAAACATCGGATATATCACTCTTAATGACAACAGTTTATTCCCTCAATCTAATTAAAATGCCCCAAAGTGATTCGATCAAATCTGGCCCTGAATCGAGTTGATCGTTTAAACTTATTTCACGCGTTTTTGCCATTGCATGAGAACAATTCTAACTTCGTTACGTTTATTTATATTCGTCACGCCGAAAGGTAGCAAATACCAATACCGCAAATGCTCGAAATTTTTTTTTACTTTAACTGCGTAACAATTGTCAATAAAGCTCTGCATTTCCTTATAATATAAACGTTGTTAGAGTAATTCGAGCCTTTTACGAGCGGTCTCAGCCCATCTGTTGCTGGACCATAATCATTTTACCAAAGAAGACTTACTTCCCAAAGATTTTCCATGAGATTATACGTTTTTTTTAGTATTTTCATCGTTCTCTTATTTTTATTTTTATATTTACAATTATTTATGACTTCTAACGAATATAACTGAAAATAATGTTTTATCAATTTTTCGAGAGATTTCTCCTCGGCTTGACAATCTTTACACATCGTATTGCTTGTTTCTACTACGGATGATATATTATTCTGCATTTCATTGACAATTAAAGATACATGTGTTTGTATTGTATTTGTGTATCCATTTGCATTTGCAAGGGTTGCCATACAATACCTATCCAAGTACAGTAGGTGAAAAACGTAAATTAGATTTTGAATCTCTCGAATTTCTCACGTCTTGATAAATTTTCAATTTTCTTTAATAGTTAGCAATTTAGCATGCACATTACGATATAAATTTACTAATTTTAATTTGCTGGCTTTTTGTAAAACAAGATTTTGTAATCGTTTCGCAATAAAGGGTGAAGGGAATTTAATGTTATTTACGATATCGGCGCCTGATATTTCGTATTTATTTGTACGTCCTGAGACTAAAATGTTAATTTTTTCTAACGCATTTATCACCGCTATTGCATCATTAATACTTTTAAGCGATGGGCTTAGTTTCTTTCCTCATTCCTATTTTGAAATCATTGTCAATTAACGTATTGGTAGATCCTTCATATAATAAGGGAAAAGTGTCAATAAGTTTAGAAAAAACAAAGACGTGTATTGGAAGAATTTTCAATAAAACCCTTCCTTCCTGTAGTCATTTAGTTGAATTATTATCAGATTCACATTTTGCGTTTACGAATTAATGTGAAGTATTTTCTCTATCGATTGTATTAAATTTATTTGTTGAATAATATTTGGGATTATGTAATAGCCTATGATGCTGTTTTTTGAAAACATCACAAGAACCATTTTTGCATTTATCACGAGAATGACCTGACTTCAGACAACCGAAAGAAAAAGAATGATTTTTAGGTATAGCTTAACAACGATCTAACGATTCATGCTTAAACGTAAGCATTTATCTGGCAAATGATTTTCACACCGGCATATTGGGTAACTTTTCTTAGTCCTTTTTTGTCTGTCTGAAATCGCGTTCGCTGTTTGTTTGTTAACCTTTGAGTCCTTATTCACTGTAAATACATTGTTGCTTTTACGAGACCGGCGATTTTTTTATTATATATTCGGTTTCCTAGTTGGCGCAGCCGTTATAGGAGTAACCTTTAAATCAAATACACGTATTCGCTGGTACTTCGGCTTCAGCATAAATAAAGTCATTTAATTCTTCTAAAACCGACTATTTCCGTTTTTTATCTTGGTCGCCTAAGTCCGCTGTGATAAATGATTTTTATTATTTTTACCATTTAATAAATAATTGAGTTTATTTCATTTGCGCCGAATATGCCGCGATTTATTATCCGCTATCGTGCCGATAACGAGTCTTCTTTGTCTAGCCAGTTCCGTGGCAGCTGGCATAATAACATTCTGAAATCACATCGCGAAATTTAAGTTTTCAAGAGAATTCTCCCACTTCGCGACAGCTTATCCTCGCACCATTCCGCAGTGCTGGAAAGCGGCGCATACTCCTTACCGCATCGAGTATATTCGCTCCGCATGGTCTTTGTCGTTTGAAGAGGTGCGCGTTTTCGTATATTATCTATGTTATAATTCTGTCACATTACAGCATATAGCAAATACAAATGATCCGAATATAAATATTCAATGTATTATTATTAACATAAAATTAATATATTTGTAATAATATTATAAATATAATATATAATTAAAAAATTTACTATTTAATTATTATATTTTCGTGTGAAATTTTAATAAACGAGCTATGTTTTCGCAATCGCTCTAATTTCTAAATGAGGTAGAAAGATAATATACTTCTATAAAATGGAGCCATTCTTATGGGTTCCCTGAAAAATGGAATGGCTCATTCGACGTCGTCAGTCGATTAAGAAATCTTGAGTTTCCGTCCCTAAAATACGTATCACGGTCGGATCAACAGCGGAATCATATATCATACGAGTTCTATTTAGTAAGACGGTCCTATTTCTCCACTCATGCATGTTGAGCTGCTGGTTTGCGCTGGCCACCGAAGACTTCTCGAATTTGACACTGCTCGACAGCGTTTGTGCCGTGTTGATAGTCCAACATTGCTGCTAACGATATTCTCATGTTGTACACTCTGTTGCACTGATAAATCCAGCAAGATCTGCTCGAACTCGGCGTTGAGTAGAACTTCACAATAACTTTGTTCTTCGTATTCTGCAAACTTTCCCTTCCGTCAGCACTTAACTCTACCGTCTTCCAGTTCATTGAATGACAATACAGTGGATCGTTTAGTTGCCGTCTTCATGAATTGTATTTTAGTAGTTGCTAACTGCTATGATTTTCTGCTGGTAGTGGCTCTAGCTATTTTCTGAGAAACCATTTCCGATTGAAAAAAGGAGAATAATAAACTTTAAACTTCAAAATCTTTTAAAAACGCGAAAGGTAAAATTTAATTTATTCTCAAATCCAGAATTCCAAAGATGACTCCCGGATTTTGGCATCAAAAAATTTATACAAATGAGGACTGCATTTGGGATTTTCAAGATGTACAAAATAAAAAGTAAAAAATTGTCAACGTAATACAGTAAAAGAGATTTTATTTCATGAAACAATTAATAAGACTAAGCATTACAAAGCTGCCACGAAAAGAATGCCGCTCGAATCGCGAATACTTATTTTATACGCTACGTCGATCACCCCCATCGAATGGACATGTGACACTATGGTCCATCGACGAATTGTGATAAAATTATAAGTTAAATATATATTTAAAGGCGCGACATCGGAGTTGAACGGTTTTACTTAGAGAACATCAACAACATATTAACGTTGAGATTTGTAGCTTTCATGTCAACGATTTTACAAAAAAGTAATTTGTGCACGTCTATTCTTAAAGTATAGTCGAGAGGCTTAAACAGATTCGGGTACGCGTTAGTGGCTTCCAGGCTGTGGGCAAACCCATGCACAGCCTTAGCTAGGTCGTTGAGAGTCTTTTGTCGCCTTAAGCCGATATATATTTATATGCATTAAAAATCATTAAATTTGAAAATTAGCTAAAATAATATTTACTTAATGCTGAACGCAAACAACATTAAAGTAAAATAATAATCACATAAAAAAGTACAATATCAATCACATAAAAGTTATAAAGGAGGAAGAAAAGGTAAACTACAAAATAAATATACAAAAATAGTATCTACAACAGAAGAAATACGGGCCCGCAACGTGAGCTGTTGTTCAAGTATATACGAATATTATCACGTATTCAAAAATTTACTTCGAGCTATTGCGTTCTCGCGTATATGTGCATAGACAACTATTCGTGTGGGAATTATTTGTCTTGAAATAGATTCGTCAGATTTAATTATATTTGATTTATTCTTGATACGCGTAAATATATATGTTATGCTATTTTATACACGTTAATTAATTGAATATAATTAAAATAACCGTTCGATTAGCTTGTTTGCGTTGGTAACAAATTCGAGCGGGAATTGTACACGCACACAAGCATAACCATCGAGTGTGATTAGCTTATACGTATGTGTGCGACGGTGTATTCCGCCCGCGCATATAAGTAGTCGAGAGAGAATCGCGCGACTATAATATAATAAGATACGGTGGCGGCTCCTAGCATATGAAGACCGCATTATATTAACATAAAGCGCGCAAAATTCAAATTTTAAATGATATAAAATAACTTATATTCTTGACAAGATCACACTCTATAAACTAATAGGAACGCGGATGTACTTGGGTAGTTAAATAATAATTTATAATATCATTTGCACTGAAATAAATATATTTAAATTGTTATTTACATCTCATTAATTCTAACCAATAAATTCTGATATTGGTGATTCAGGACCCTGCCGCCTCCGCGGTGAATTACGGTAGTTGTTGTATTTAATATTAATAATTTTAATATTATTTATTGTTTAACGATAAACAATTACCGTGATTCTAACTGATAGCCGTGTAATTGATTTTTTTATTCAATTTCCCTTAAGAATTAAACAACATTTATAGCACTAACGGAGGTAAAGCAGAATGTTTTTATTAATAATTAATTGTTTAAACAATTTAATAATTGTCTTTAACCAAGGTAGGTGAAACCTTGGCAATGATAAATAATTAATTAAAGGTAAGTCCTATAATAATAGTAACGGTCTCTAGAAGTAAAATAAGGTACCAGGACCGTACCTATCCCTGAAAGGACCCCGTTACAATATATATATATTATTCTATTAATATATATAATTATATATAATTATTTATAAATTTACATATTATTATAATATATATACATATATATTATAACTTGCTTTCTTGCATGTTACTTACTTAATTGCTTCGGTGATCTCTCACTTGAAGTTGTCTGCGCTGGAGCTATAACGGGGTAATGGGGGGGACAACAATTAGTTGTAACGCCGATTTCTGTTACGTAAAGATAATTAATTATTTATTAATTACAGTATATTCTCAGTTTAGATAACTCGCGTAGTGCGGGGACGACTAGTACTTAGAAGCAAGTTCGGCAGGCGGGAGGGGGGATTACGGCAGGAGGGAGTAGGGGAGGACGTGATGCGCATTGCTTTCGCATCAGGGACGCGCGGTGTCTGCACGGTAATGGCGATATTATACGTGAGAATGCGCACTTGTACTTTAAAGAAGCGGAAATGCTACTTACCGTGGTGAAGACTACACTGTGGCTTCCTCTCGAACGGTCTTCTTTTTTTTCCATATCTTTTCCATATCTTTCTCGGCCTTCCTTCATCTCAATATCTACGTGCTGGCTCGATACGGCCGTAAGTACGGCTGCGCTGCGCTCATAGCTGCAGGGACTTCTCTGGCGATGTATACATATATATTTATTTGTATTGTAACCGTTTGCCTATCCGCCTCGAACATGAGGATAAGGCCGTTACGGGAAAGTACTCGGCTTTGGCCCGAGCTCTGAACAAATCCGGCGAGGGAACGGGTAAGTCTGCGAGAAGCGAGATATTGCAATCACTGAAAGCAGGAGTAATCATAAGGGCGAAAGAACTCTTACTTATAAATATTTATTTGTCTTCATGGATCGATTTACTGGCTGAGTAAAATGTATCTCCATATGGCAGATGAATGCGTAAACAATACGCCATGAGTTGTATGATAATGTATGTTTATGTTTTATCGCCCGCAGTTTTTCTATACTGGCACCAAATTTCGAAATAAGATCATCGAGTAATATCCACTTTGGAGCGTGGAGTGGTTCACTGAACGATACCCTTTTACTATGCTGAAGCCAATCCAACAGCTCCTGGCACGTATCGTCACTAGGGGAGCATGCTCATTTAGTGCAAGAAGAGGCTGCCTTAAAGCCTTGGAAAGAGTGCATGGAGAAAGAAAAAATCTTATCTCCATAAAGAGTATCGGAAAACTCGCTACTAAAATTATGAATTATTTACGTAGATGATTTATCCCTCCTTAATGAGAGAGTTTATTTTGATCGAGCTGCCACGTTTTAGTGACAAGCATCTGGAGGGGGGTGTGTAATACGTATTCTATCACTTTTAAGCTTTTTCTCCAGTTATAACCTTCTACTATACTAATTTTATATATAGATATACGCATACATATAATAACTGTTACAGGCCAGTGGCGGAGGTAAAAACCAGAAAGGTAAGTGAAACAGAGAGAGAGAGAGAGAGAGAGAGAGAGAGAGAGAGAGAGAGAGAGAGAGAGAGAGAGTAATTATCCAAGTGAGTGTGCTAATGGATAAGCTAATCTGAGAGGATGAGAGAGATAGCTCCTACATTTGATTAGCCTGTCCTGAACCATCCTTTGAGAGCCTACAGTGCTCATTATGAAACTTTGGATAAAAACATTCATAATTTAAAATTCAAAAACAAAAATGCATTGCATAATGATACAACATTCTATGTATAAAAAGTATTCTAATTAACATAAACAGACTAGAAAAATATATGATATATATAAACAGGGTGACCTATTTTAATCGACACAGCTGGATTACTCGCAACCTAAGCCAGATATAGCAAAGTAGTTCTGACAAAAGTTGTAGAAGGCAAAGGGGGCAACGCAATAGGGCTAAAGTTTTTGACCTTGAACTTGCCCTTCAAGGCTATTTTAAGGTCAAAGTGATTTTTTAAAATGGGAACACTTATTTTTGACCTTGGATTCGCAAACAGCGGGAAATTTTACGTTTAAAATCATATTCAGAACATTTTTTCAAGGTCATTTCAAGGTCAAATCAGACAGGTTAACCAATCTTACCCCTTAACGTCCAAAACAGAGAAATCGTAACTCTGTTTTCAACCGTAAATCTATCACATATTCCACGAATAATATATTCAAAGCAAACATACTTTTTCTTAAGTATTTTCTTCTCTACTTTCCTTTCTGGTATCAGAGTTGCGAAGTTTTCACTCAAAAATCCAATATGGCGACGTTTACAAAAAAATTGCAAAAGTTCGATACATTTTTTTTTTAAATCCAATTTCTTGTTGTGTTAATGTTGAGGACGGAACTTTATTTTTCAACTATTAGTGCATAAATGAGTTGTACTTTAAATTCAGTTTGGTCCCCAATCCAGAAATTCAATATGGCGGCTAGAAAATGGCGTCTGAAGCGAAAAATTCTGCCCAAACTTTTACGAATGTTTTTCTCGAATATAATACAAAAACCTTAAAAAATTTGAGTTATGCAACTTAAGGTTTTTCATTTTTTACTCAAAAACAAGGCGTTATATAAGAAAAATTTAAGGAATAAAAAGTGGTTAGAATTGACCAAGAAGTATATCTGAATTTTTCTTAGACGATTCGATGAATTTTTCCAATTTGCCATAAATTGCCAATTGGCAAAAATAAAAAAGTTGCTTAAAACTCAGTGAAAAAATTTAGACATATTCTTTGATTGATTCTAAGCACTTTTTATCGTATTGATTTTTTCGTCGAATGCATTATATTCGAGAGGAAAATTCGTGAAAGTTTGGGCAAAATTTTGTGCTTCAGGCGCCATTTTCTAGCTGCCATATTGAATTTCTGGATTCAGGACCAAACTGAATTTAAAGTACAACTCATTTATGCACTCATAGTTGAAAAATAAAGTTCTATTCTCAACTTTAACACAACAAGAATTTGGATTTAAAAAATAAATGTATCGAAATTTTGCATTTTTTTTTGTAAACGTCGCCATATTGGATTTTTGAGTGACTACCTCGCAATTCTGATACTAGAAATGGAAAGTAGAGAAAATAATACTTAAGAAAAAGTATGCTTGCTTTGAATATATCCGTGGAATATGTGATAGATTTACAGTTGAAAACAGAGTTGCGATTTCTCTGTTTTGGACGTTAATGGGTTCACACTGACGTACCGCATCGCCACATAACCTTACAAACCTTATACAAATATTGCTTGCTTGGGGGTATATTTATAAGGTTTGTAAGGGTATGTGGGGATGCGGTACATCAGTGTTAAGGTTGGTTAGACTGTCTGTAATTAACCCATTAACGCCCAACTTGACCATTTTTCGACAATATTTTCAGTGGTGTGTAACACTAACTTAAAATGGTTCAAGAAATTCTTGATATACCATTTTTAACGTAAAATTGTATGTACTTTCAGAATACGGTATTAAAATTGTCGAATAATTTAACAATAAAAAGTTATAAACAATCTTTTGCAAAAAACGTGAATTTTTGAAGAAAAAAAATTCGTCTAACCCAAATTTTCGAATGGAAAGAGGGTTCGCTCGCACGTCCAACACGTATATATTTGGTCAATGGCATGTATACTTTATTGTAAAACAGTTGCAATACCGAAATTAAAAATGGCGGCTATCCAAACAACCCCTTTTCCACCAAATTATAACACCTAGAAAAGTATTCAAATCCGTTAGAGATAACTCATATCCATTCTCTTTCGTAGCGTCTATAATGTAATTTTTTAATTCTAGAAATCGATCTAAAAACTGGATCCAAAAAATGGACGTGGAATATTTTGTTGCCAATAATTCAAGCATCTATTACAAATGCACTTATTCTGAGGAATACTGTTCGACAAAACGAAAAATGTGGGATAAAAAAATTTACAGTAGAAGTAAGCAAGCATTATCTATAAACAGTTTTCTTGACGAAGCATGAGCTTGCAAAAGGAACCAAACGCTCGTATTGCTCGGAATGTAAAGTAAGAAGTTCTAAAGGTTGTGAGAAATGCAATAATGAATATTTTTGTGAACCATGCTTCAAAAAAAAGCACTATTAGTAGTTATCTTCTTTGAGTATTTACTACTAATCAAAAAATTCAGAGTCAAAAATTATTAAAAAAAAACAACAAAAAAAAACAGCAAAAAACAAAACAACAAAAAAAACCGATAACATGGGTTTTCAATGAACGTTCACCTCCACGTGGTAAAACCCGGCCAACGTTACATTCAATAGCGGCTAAGAACGTTCAACAATTTTTAATTCAATAAAGACCAACTCTAGAAAAAAGTTATAGGAAAAAAAATGCTTAGAATTAATCAAAGAATACTTGTGAATTTTTTCAGAATTTTCGGAGCGATTTTTGGATTTATAAAAAAATGGCCATATCCAAAAATCCAAAAGTCGCTCAGAAAAGTCTGAAAAAATTCACACGACTTCTCTGATAAATTCTAATAACTTTTTGTTCTATAAATTTTTTTCGTTAAGTCGATCCTGATCGAGAAAAAAATCACGAACCTTTCTTGATAAGTTTGGTGGAAAAAGGGTTGTTTGGATAGCCGCCATTTTTAATTTCGGTATTGCAACTGTTTTACAATAAAGTATACATGCCATTGACCAAATATATACGTGTTGGACGTGCGAGCGAACCCTCTTTCCATTCGAAAATTTGGGTTAGACGAATTTTTTTTTCTCAAAAATTCACGTTTTTTTGCAAAAAATTGTTTATAACTTTTTATTGTTAAATTATTCGACAATTTTAATACTGTATTCTTAAAATACATACAATTTTACGTTAAAAATGGTATCTCAAGAATTTCTTGAACCATTTTAAGTTAGTGTTACACACCACTGAAAATATTGTCGAAAAATAGTTAAGTTGGGCGTTAACGGGTTAAAGCATCAAGGATTTTAATCCCGAGTTTGACCTTGATTTGACCGTGAAATGGCCATGAAAAAAATTTTCTCATTTCATGATTTTAACCCTAAAATTTCCTACTGTTTTTGAATCCGGGATTCAAAATAGGTGTTCCCATTTTAAAAAATCACTTTCACCTTGAAATAACTTTTAAGGGCAAATTCAAGGTTAAAAACTTTAGCCCTATTGTATTGCCTCCTTTGCCTTCTACAACTTTTGTCAGGACCACTTAGCTCTATCTGAGTTAGGTTGCGAGTAATCCAGCTGCGCCGATTACAGTGGGTCACTCTGTATATTATATATATGCATACCTCTTATATAAAATATAATATTATATAAATTTACCTTTAATTATTGTTTCTGCAAAAATACATTATAACAGGTTCTAATTGCGTTATTGCAGTATTATAAATTTGATACGAATGTGTCAATAAATTATGTATAAATTATATATTTTTTAATATATGTACACGTACTGCCATCTGTTGCATAAGAACATAATTTTGGAACCATAACATAAAATTTACATCCACCAATCGTGCTCCTAGAATAGGCCCAAATTACAAAAAAAATTTGCCTATCAAATCTTTGCGTTACTGAACACATGCTACTTCATTAGAACAAGATATCCAGCTTATACTCGGACATCAGTCGGTGTTTCTGCTCAGCGTATGCTTTTTGATAATCCTGTCCTTTTGATTGGCATCGTGCGTTTCTCGAACACGCCGCAGGGAAAAATTAAAAAAATTAAAAACATTCATACAAAAACTAAATCGTTCGTAAAACTATCTTCTGCGACGAGAAGTAATATTTGGTACAAAATTTTCTAGAAATATGATAGCTCTGAGAACGCGATACTAATCAACTAAAATTAAACTAAAATTAAAAAACCGTTGAATAAACTGCATTGAATGTAGTTACAGTCTGTCGCACGGTATTAATCGCGTACCAAGTGATTAGAAGCTAGACAAAGGAACGCAGATGGTCATCTCTAACTAGTATGACCAACTGCGCCTAGAACTCCCGGTTTTCCCTTTCAACCAGGTTACCTTGCGAAGGATATAATGGCGTTTATGCTTGTTCATTTTCCAGACGGCATGCGAGTTGTTGGATAGTGATGTTGGTAAATTGTATCCTTTTTTCATTTATGATTTTTCGGGGTACTTCGTACGTCACTATTATCAAATTAATTAATGCAGAGGTGCAATCTTCGGCCTTGTCGGCGCTGATATTATCCAGTAAAAAAAGTTTGACCCAACGGCTGGCGACATTTTTAATGCAGATAAATTTTTTCCCTTGGTCCCTTCGTGAAAGAATACGAAGAGATCGATGGCAATGACCTCGAATCACTGGCGCATAACAGCAGCCTACAGTAGGTTGGCCAGTTTCAGTTGACTTGCCTTGCAACACTGCAAAAAATATCAAATGAAATTATAATAAAGCTCAGAAAAACACTAATAATAAAGAAAAGTTCGTATAAATAAAAATTGTATATCTTTTAATTTAATTTACAAGTTTTCAAGGCTAAATTTAAACAAACCTATTCCGTATAAATTGCAAAAAAAACAGTTTTTTATTTTTCAAAAGTTGGCCACACATAAATATTCGGGTACGATGGAAATAATGCATTTTTCTGTCAGAATATCAATTACACTGAAAAAAGTGCAAAATAAAAAGAATGTATTTTGATAAGATATAACTTTACTTTTCAAAAACTAAGAAATTTTTTTTCTTTTATTTGAAAAATATATTGAATTATATTGTCAAATGCTTAAGACTATAAATGCCTGATGACAGAAAATAGGATAATAAAAATAAATATTTAAAAAAAACTTTTAAAATTAAAATAGTTAGCTGAGTTTGGAGTTTTTGAGTTGAATTTTCAAACTAACAAATTTACGCATCCATTTTATAGAAAATTCATATAAATAATTTTTTTTAAATATTTCAAAATATATGAACAAAAAATAAATTATATAATGGAATTACAGCTTAAAGCAATAAGATCATTAAACTAAATAGCTCAATTCATTTTATATTTATCATTATAAATAACAGCAACTATAGTTTACAATTCCGAACAACGTTAATAAACACATAGTTTTAACCAAATTACAGCTGAATACAGTCATGAGATCATTTCTAAATAGCCAAGTTCATTTACATTATACAACAAAATTACAGTTTAAAAAATAATGAAATCAAGTACCAGTTACTGAGTTCATTTTCACATCACTTGTACATCCAGAACAAATAAGATACCTAGCGGACATTTCTAAAAGTGTTAATATAGTATATGATACATATGTGAATAATAAATATTAAAACGAGTACGCATATGATATAAACTTATAATAAGCAGATGAGAAACAAAATAAAGGTTAATATTTTCCGCTAACAAAGGTCGGAAACTAAGTTCGCCTCTTAATATACACTGATATAAATATATTTATGTTCAACATTAGTTGTTTTCACCTATAAATATTGTAGAGACGGGCCTAAAAGGTCCATACTTTTTCTTTAACAATACTGAATTACGAAAATAAATGTCGAAAGATCATTTACAATGATTTTCTTATGTCACATCGCTTTAATAGCTTGGATTTATAAAATATATTTGTATGAATTTTTAGTACCAATTTTTTATTTTTTGATGTAAGTACGTAATGTATAAATAACTATATTTTGTTTAGTTTGCTTATTATAATTTTATGTCATATACGCACTTATTTAAATATCTATTATTTACCAGCTTATTATATACTTTATTAATACTTTTAGAAAAATTTACGTACCTCATTTGTTCTAGATATATAATATAAATTATGTGAAAATCAACTCGGCAATTTGTAAATGATCTCATTACTTTTTTAAGCTATAATTTCGTTGTACAAGAAAAATGAACTCAGCTATTGAGAAATGATATCATAACATTATTAAGCTGTAATAAAAGACTATTTATATACGAATGTTGTTCGGAAATTTAAATATTTTTTGTATAATCTATAGATGTTATTTATAATGATGCATATAAAATGAATTTAGTCATTTGATTAATTGCCTTATTGCCTTAAGCTGTAATTGCATTATATAATTTATTTTTTTTTATTATATTTGGAATATATTAAATAATTAGTCGCATTTAGAATAAGGCCGGACTTTCAGAGATTTACTTTTTTATTGATTCTTAGCGACTCCTGTTTTAAATTGGGCTTGAAACTTAATGTAATATTAACGATAGTGTAGCTGAAGCACTAAATATTTTCCAATCAACGATTTCCTTCAAAATTTTGGAGAAGAAACGTCCGCAGTATGGTTGTATCCTGTATGCAGCGCTATTTATAGATAAATATATATATGAAAATGTAACATAAACTACATGATTTTAATTAAATCATACTTATATATATATATATATATATATATATATATATATATATATATAATTGTTATTAGAAAGAGAATAAATAACTCTATCACAAAATATAATTTTATTTATTACGTAGTTGTAAATTCAACTCTCAACACAGAGAGTGATGAATGTGAATTAGAAAAAGTATGAAGTTTTTCTCTAGAGGTACCTGTAGCAAGATGTTGAATTAGCAGTCTAATAAAAAAAGTATACATAACACATTTTCAATTTCTATAAATTGTGAAAAAACATTTAATAGCTCCTTCCCGCGATTTTATTTTAGCAGTTGGTAAACGGATATCGTTTTGATTCTTCGAAAAAATAGTTATCTTTGTTAGTCAAAAGATTTTATAAGGTTTGTAAAGCTAAAAAATCGTTGTAACTTAAGTAATGGAGGAATAATTCAGAGAAATACAGTGCGAAGCCGTAGCTGTGTATAGTATCGTACAAATGCATGCAAGTTTCAAATTAATCCGAGTTTCCAAGAAACTTCTAAGATGCAGAAAAAGGTATACAATATATGCTCTTCCTCCAAAAATATATTAGTTGTGTCGGCAGTGCGCAGTCATCCGTGTGCAAATAAATTAAAAACTAATAATTTTGAAAATAAAGCAACATAATGCGAACAAAAAATAATAAATAAAACCAACTCTGAGTAATATTGTATGAAAACTAGTGGTAAATATTTATTATCTAGAAATATATGTGACAAATATCTTTGATTTCGTTATAAAATAAATTTAAGGCAGTATTCTACTTTACAACTTTTACAAAATGTTACAACTTACAAAATGTTTTTTTTTTTTTTTTAGATTTTTCGAAAGTAAATATATTCAAGAATGTTAGATCAAAATTTTAGAAAGATTCAGGTAGTCTAACTGTACTTTTTCACCTGTCGAGCGCACTTACCTGAGCGCGCTATTCCGACCCGCCCAGCGCGCGCGTCGGATAAGCCATCTACCTGGCCTTGTTCGCTGCAACAGCTGTTCCCCTATTGTAAATCATTACACCTATATATATTTTCATCAATATATATACCTTTGCTTCTCAATATTATCTTCCCTTTATAATTTTGCTTCTGTATTTCAGTTCTGTATTTCAGTAGTGGAGAATTAGTCGCGAGTCGAAGTTTAAAATTGAAGTATCTATCTATTCGCAATGGATACGACGAAAGTATATCGTGCACAGAAAATTTATAGTCGTTAATGTAGAACTAGAAAACGTTCTTTTCAAGGAAACAGATTCACTGACGAAGGAGGTACTAGTAACACGAGTACGTCAGCAGCAAAACTGAAAAAGTCTAACGATCCGAGTTTTGATGTGAAAGTTGATAATACTAGTGGTTAATCTTTTATTCATTTTTTTACTGTGTTTTCAATACTCTCACAGTTGGCAGTCTGTTCTGTTTGGTATATACAAATGAAATTTTCACAATATGGGTTGCAAGGCCTTGGTTTCAAAGTGTGCGTTACTTATGGCTGTGGAGATAGGTACATCAATTCGTCTCCGATGTCTATAATGGAAAAAAATCGTTAAAATTGTATGCCTCACTGCTGCCTGCATTTTTAATGAAGGATTCAACCCATTTTTGAAAATAATGGAAATTATGAGCCTGAAAATCGACCAAACCGCCATGCAGCTCGCCAATATGCGCGACCAACAGCGCATCGTTTGAGAGAACCGCCGCTCGATTGTGGTTTCTAAGGAGAGCGGAACTCAAAAAAAAGCAGGCTAAATTAGATTAAAATACTCGCCTGGAACAAGTCGAAGGCATATTGTATGGCCCAGGCATCGCTTATTGAGCGTAAGATAATTTTTTAAACGATTTTTCACTTACAAAAACTTTAAACGCGTTTTTCTCAAAACAGCGTTTTCAAGTACCGTGGTCATGAAAACTAAAAAACTATTGAACCGATCCTTATGAAATTTTGATCACATATTCTATATGTTTGTATCCACCGTCCTAACTTAAAATTTTAATTCTAACTATATTTTTATTGCAAAAAAAGGCGGATAAAGGCAATTTTTTTTCTTTCGTATTTTAGCCGAAATTTTATTGATTTTGCACGTACATAGAATATTCTAATTAGATCGGTTTCTGGAGTCATACTGAATATACAAATATTTCATTTTTTTGTTTCAGATCATCCGTCGGCAAGATTTTACGACAACGTTACCTACTTTTTGAGGTGTTGGCTTTGACCATACGTTACATGTAAAAAAATGTATAAAATAAAAAATTTTTTTATGTATTTCAAGAGTGTATTTATTAAGAATTTCAAATCCTACATCCATATCTTCAATAGCATTCTCAGAAAAATTTCACAAAAATAGCGTTTTTTTCGAGGGTCTAAAGTATAATACTGCCTTAAACAAACTTCCTTAATAAATGGCATGCTGTTTTTCGATCCACGATTTAACGTCTTTTTCGATTTCGCCATTTGAAACGAAGTGTTCACCACCCAAACCTTCTTTTAACTTTGAGAAAAGAAAATAATTACATGGTACGAGGTCTGGAGAATAAGTTGGGTTGATGAAAATTTCCCATTTAAATTTCTAAAGTAAGTTTTTGATTTGTGGTTATTGGAAAGCAGACGTAGAACTTACCTTGCATAAATTTTACTATAACGAAGCTCCTCTGACATTATTGTACGGATTAAAGTTCGATAAATTTCATATTTAAAAAGTATCATTTCTAAAATATCATTAATGGTGCATCGTTTGTCCTCCTGAATAATTTTCTGAACCGCTGCAATCGGATCGTCGGTAATGGCACTCTTTCGGCATCCTACATACTATTCATTGTGTACATTTGCTTGTCCCTCGAGAAAATCTGTGCGCCATCTTTGCAACATCAGTACAGTCTTTACCATAAATAGTCACCAATTCACTAAGTGGACCCGTTTTACACTGGTAGCTTTATGATTATCGAGCTCATACTGCTGAGAAAAGTATTTTTGAATACGAAACCAATTTTGCTCTTATCGGTCGAACCTAAGCTGAAAGTATGATTAGCTCAAGTCCGCTAAAAGTCCTCTGAAAAAAATGCCAAACTAGAGAAACATATTTTTTTAATATCCTTGGTACATTTTATATAAATAAATGCGATAAATACTGTGTATTTCTTTAGATAATAAATTTTACGAGGACAGACATTAAAGTAATGCAACAAAATTAAAAAATGGAGTATATTTGTAACGCTCCGTCTTTACTCTGTTTTAGGTTGATTTTATTTTCGGTATTTTAATTTTATGTCAGATTTCGATTAACGTAAGAAGAACATATTGGACTGGTAGTCGGAACTTTAATTCCCTTTTTAAATCATAACAAAAACAATTACTAGATTCTTTTTCCATTTAAATACAAAAAATTATTTCAAAAATTACCATTTAAATACAAGTAAAATAAATAAATCAACTATTAATTAATCGCGATCTCCTGTTAGATTCCTTGCAACATATAATAACACAAGAACAAATTAAATTATTATTACGCTTTTCACACACTCATATATATATATATATATATATATATATATATATATATATATATATATATATACTAGCATGCCCCGTCTCGCTTCGCCCGAGATAATAATTTAACCGATTTCATAAACAATTCAATAATATCTAAGTAAAAAGTACTCTATATATAAAAATCTATCTTTCTATAAATAATTGACCGTAATTTACCTATCGTCGCTTCTGTATAAAAAGCTGCTTCAATGTAGCGTCCACTTCAAAAAGTCAATATTTTGCCGACCATTTTATACAATATATATATGCATATTAAAAAAGGCTTCGATGGAGAAAATAGTACTGTCGAGTTCGAGCGATAGAAAAAGATGTGCAAGTGTCTCGAGACGACGATTACTGACAGGGTGTGTGTTCGAATGATAGAATACGAATCTCTTTATGGAAGTCGTACTCACATACCTGGATTTTATTTCTCACCAACTATACACGAAATTCCCTGTAGAAGTCGTTCAAAAACACTTGGAAATCGCATTCTATCATCCGAACCCGAACGTCCCGACATACCTAAACATAGTTTCCTACCAACTAAACACGATAGTCCCAGTAGAAGTCGGCCCGAGAAAGCTAGCATCGCTTTCTAACGACTAAACACAATACTCCCCGTAGAAGTCGTTCGGAAAGACCTAGATATCGTATTTTACTGTCCCAACAGGAATCTTTCCATAGAAGTTGATTTCCTCATACCTGGATCTCGTTTTCCATCAATTAAATACAATATTCCTCGTAGAAATCGCCCAGAGACACCTGGACATCGCATTCTATCATCCGAACACACAACTGCGTATAGAAATCGTCTTGAGGCATCGGAATATCGTAATCAACTGCCCGTACACGCCAATACAATATTACTCAGTAGAAACCCTATGTAAAATATGTATATATAAGATGTATAATATAATATACATACATTATATATATACTTTTTATATTTCCGTTTTTTCAATTAAATACCATGAATATTTTCGTAGTGATGTTAACTGAAATTCAAGCAAAATGTTGGTATTCGCATAGCATATTTTTTAAATAGGCGATGGATATTGCCTTTTTATGCAGAAGTGAAGATATATTTTATTTATATATACATAGTTTCGAGGTCGTTAGGAAAAAATCGTATTTTGCCATCATTTCTTTTGTTCCAACTAAAAAAAAACATAGTCTCTTGTCACAATTCTGAAGTTAATAGAATGTATAAAAATAAAAATATAATTTGTCGTCACAAACTATATTCAGTATGATTTGGCATACAGAACCATTTTATAAGAGAAGGAGAAAAAAGACAAAGAGATAGTGACAGAGAGAGAGAGAGAGAGAGAGAGAGAGAGAGAGAGAGAGAGAGAGAGAGAGAGAGAGAGAGAGAGATTTTCACGTAAGAGAAAATAAAATTTACAAAAGTGAAAAGATATCCATAAGGTACGAGAGTAATGTCAGATTAATCTGAAGAACAAAAAATATAATACCGATTAACGTCATACCTCCTTTGGATACGAATCCCAAAGTTGGATATGAACATTCGTTTGAGCTAGCCTGATATTAATACTTTAAGCCGATTGCATTGAGTTCATGTTCGGGATTCCAGACGTCACCTAGTGGCCGCTGGTGAAACTGATTGTTAAAACCATTAACTTAATTTATTGATGAAAGTAAAATAATTTTCAATAAAAAAACATAGCCCATACTCTTCTCAAGACAATATAGAATCTATATGTCAAGTTTCAGAACAATCGGGTTAGTAGTTTTTCGGTTATCGTGTATAAACAAAAGCACGCTTTGTCTTTATAAATTAGTAAGTATAATATGATATGATATGATTTAGTTAACTATAACAATTTAATCAATATAATTGTATGAAAATCTACGTTCGGTTTTAAAAATTAACTTCACCTAGTTGTAGAGTTTGCCAAATCCATCAGAATTGAAAAATCTTGAAATTGCAATCTTGAAATCCATTTTTGAATGGTAGAAAAAATTATTGGAGTCACCAGTTCAATACAATTGAAAACAACATTTAAAAACGTAATGTCATTTTTTGACACGTATCACTTTTTTAAAATAAAATTTTCAATTACATCCTGTAGTGCCAAAACCCATCGGATAATTTTAAAAAACCAAAGAAATAAATTTGTTTTAGATTCGAAAAAAAAGAACTACAACATTGATGAAACTAATGTAGTAGAAAATTTAATTTATATAAAGAAAAGTATAAATTCATATAAAAGTAGTAGAATCGCTGATGGAATTAGTGGCCAAAATAAATATATCAATTTTTATAATTATAAATTAACATTAAAATTTGAGTTTGAAATTTCGAAATTTTGTCATGATTTAAATAGGTTAAATAAATAATATGATAGTTTTAAGGAGGTTGTACTTGTAGACGTATCGAAAAGGGGCCAATAGAAATTAACTTCAATTTGTTTGCTTAAATAATTAATAATTTACAAATGTATATTAGTAAAAAAAACAAAACGCAATTTATATTAGATACCACTTCTAATAATTTATATTGAAATTTACATTTTTGGCTATATGAAATGGTATATATAGATATATGTTTATTTAAATAATTTTAATTATTTTTTAAAATTAATGTTTTTTAATAAAAATCGATAAGACCACATCTTTACATATATACTAAAAACCCCTTGTAATATTAAAATAATTTGATTTATGTTTGACAATTCAATAAGCAAGGGAAAAATCTGAAAATTGTAGACTTTAAATCCTTTTCAAAAATTATTTGGTTATTCTGATGCTTTTATTTAAACATTCTGTATCATTCATGTTTCAAAATAATTATACAATTTTCTTCTTGCATAGAAAAAAATAGAATATTCAAAAAAAATATCAAATTATTCTTATAATTTGTTTTCACAAATTATTTTTAGCATGATTTGGCATACAACCATCTTATAAAAGAAGACTGAGATAGAGAGAGAGAGAGAGAGAGAGAGAGAGAGAGAGAGAGAGAGAGAGAGAGAAAGCATTTTTCACGCGACAAAAATTCAAAAATATACAAAAATCAAAAGATATCCATAAGGTGAGACTAGTGTCAGATTAAATTTAAAGAACAAAAAAAGTAATACCGACTAACGTCACACCTTCTTTAGAATACGAATACCAAAGTTGAATATAAACATTCTTTTTTTTTTTTTTTTTTGGCGACGAGGGGAGGGGAAATCTTCTAAAGACACCTCTCTAAGAGAGGTAGTGTCGGATTCATGGAGCCTTTGCGCGCATGTCTACCGACTAAAACCCCTCCCCGCAGGGATTCCAACCCGGAGGTATCATTCCCTTTACCTGTTGGGATAAAAAAAAAAATTATTAAACGGAACGGTGTAGGGGGTGGGGGAGCAGGAGTGGGATGTGGATAGGGGGGAGGAATTGATGAGTTTAGGGGCTCTACCTTCTTGGGGGCAGAGGCTTACGTACGAAAACGAAGTACGGAGTGGCCGGTGGTGGCTGATGGGGTTACGGATCGTTGATCAGGTGGCAAGGCGCCTGTAGCGATCCGTCGATTTAGGAAGGATACTACTCAAGGATTGGATTCCTGAGTTCGGGTGATGTTTAATTGATTCTTTCAGATTTTTGGCGAATTTGTTCGCGTAATCGTTGAGAGCAAGAAGGTTAGTTTTCTTAAGTACTTGAGTGTTCCTTAAGTACCAAGGGGTGTTCAGGGAAGAGCGTAGCAGCCTCATGTAGGTGCCTTGAAGTTGCTGAAGTCTATCTGGGGGGATGGACCCCCAGATGGTGATGGCATATGTGGCAATGCTCCTGATGATGGCGGAGAAGGCTTTGGTCTTTGTTCTGGGTGACAGGGTTTTGCTATGGAAGAAAGGTTTGAGCTTTAAGAAGGCTTCTAGCATTTTGCTCCTGGTGAGGCGGAGGTGTTTGTTGCAGGATAGGTTCCTGTCGAACGTCACTCCGAGGTATTTGACCGATTGGCTCCACGGGATGGAGGAGCCTTTCATCGTTATTTTTGGAGAGGTGCGGTTTTTATGGGAGATGAAGATTGCACTTGACTTGTTCTCGTTAATGGAGTCTCCACCGTGAGTACCAGTTGATGGTGTATGGGAGAAATCTATTTAGCCTTGAGGTGCTGTGGCTGATTGTTTTAGTGTCGTCTATGAGGGCAATATCGTCCGCGTAGAGTGCCGTGGTAATTGTATCGTGTATGGGAAGATCATGGCAGAAAAAAGTAAAAAGTAGAGGGGAGAGCTTAGACCCTTGAGGGACGCCGGCTGAGATGGCCTTTGGAGTGGAAAGGGAGTTGCCTACCCTAACTCGAATAAATCGGTCTGATAGGAACGACTTTATTATCCCGATCAAGTAGTGGGGGATGTCATTGGCAATGAGCTTGAAGACGAGCCCGTCATACCATACCCTGTCGAAGGCTTGCTGGACATCTAACAGCAGCATCGTTGTGTGCAGCCGTCTGTTCATGTTGTCAGCAATGAGTTCCGTAACTCTGAGAAGTTGATGACAGGTGCTGTGCCCTGTGCGGAACCCATGCTGACAGTCAGGTATGAAGTTTTTTTTTAGTGACCGAGGTGGCGAGGCGTTTTAGGATAACGCTTTCGGCTACTTTGCTTAGGGAGTTTAGAAGACTGATGGGACAATAGCTTGCGGGGTTGTTGAGGGACTTCCCGGCTTTTGGAAGACAGACCACTATGGCTGTTTTCCAGGCCTTGGGAAAGTATTGATGTCTCATCATTGCGTTTACGGTATTGCAGATGGACATGATGTGTTTATGGGGGAGAATATTTAGTGTGTTGTTATTGATTTTGTCAGCACCAGGGGCTTTCTTGTTTTGAAGACTGCGAATGATGTCGCGTATCTCTTTGGGGGAGGTAGGGGTGATATCCCTGTTTGAAGTGAGGAAGTGTTGAGCTGTCTGGGTGACACATGCTCATGAAAGCGTGAGAGTTCTGGTGCGCTAGGTAAAGGTGAGCAGTGATTGCTGAGAGATGATGCGAAGATCTCGGCCTTTTTTTCAGCGAGTGAGAAGGTTTCGCCATTTTGCTTGAGTGGTGGAAGGCAAGGGCGACTGCCTCGTATAGAATTTATCACCTTCCAGACGTTTTTAGGACGAGTTTCGGCTTCAGTGATGAAATCGTTGAAGCGGCTGTTTCTGAGCTCGTTTATCCGAGAGTGGATGTCCCTTTGTTGAGTTGGGTTTTGAGAAGTGGAGTTCTAAGATGTTGCTATTTCTTCCGGATTCTATTCTTTTGCTTAATTAGCTTCAAAATACCATCGGGGAGGTTATTGTTAGTGCCCTGTGCTGTTGAGCAGCGGTAATATTCGTGACGAACTGCATTATGATGTTTTGCAGTTCAGACGCAATGGGAGGCGAGTTGATTTGCAACGGTTCCGCTGATGCTGCTCTGTTGCTCACTATGCTCGCAGATGTGGTGCGGGTGAGGTTTGAAGAAATCTTTAAATATGTAAATATAAATATAAATATAGGTATGATTAAATTCTAAATAAATATATATATATTTGTTATAGAATTAGTTAAAAATGAGATAAGTCAAATATAAATTATATAAGTTTAATTTAAGAGAGGTTAGTTTGAGTCTAAGATAGATGAGAATTTAAGCTAAAATTAAAATCAAGTTTAAAGTTAAAATTGAATTAAAATTAGAATTAAAATTAAAAATTAAAATTAAAATTTTTGAGGTTAGTTTTAAAAAGTTTAAAACTTATAATTTATATATTAAAAATCTTATAATTTATAAATTATATAAATTATAAATTACAAGTTATGTAAGAGATAAATGAGAATGGATCGTTCGATGTGTGATGTGATTGATGATCATCTCAACATCATGTCAATGTATGTGCTGTGATGAACATTCGTTTGAGCTGGCCTGGTATTAATACTTTAAGGGGACTACTTTGAGTTGATGTTCGTGATTCAAGACGCCACCTGGTGATCGCTGGTGAAGCTGATTGTGAAAACCATTAACTTAATTTATTGATGAAAATAAAATGATTTTCAATAAAAAACATAGCCTATGTCCTTCCCAATATAGAATCTATATGTGAAATTTCAGAACAATCAGTTGAGTAGTTTTTTCGGTTATCGTGTACAAACAAAAACACGTTTGGTCTTTATAAATTAGTTGAGTATGGTATGATATGTTATGATATGATAGGATATGATATGATATAATATGATATGATATGATGCGATATGATATGATATATTAAAGTAAAGAAACTATTGACCAAGATAATAATTTTTAATGTCTAAATGCCAGTATCAAATAGTATGATTTCATTGAAATTAAATCTAATATTTGAATCTGGTAACTGTTTTCGTATACAAAGTTTCTATAAAAGCTGTTTAATATATAAAATGTGTACATTACACACAGTGTCTCTAACAGTATAATGCTGTGTAATATAAGATTAAATTAAAAATTGTTTTATATAAATAACCATATATTTAAATATTATTAAAGGAATATAGTATTCATTTCGGTGCTGTACTTACTCCTTATGCAAAATTCAGTATTATAAAAACACTATCATATTCTTCTTACTTTACAAAATAATGATGGCTTTGTGAAATTTCACATTTGAAGTAAAAATTATATATTCTTTCCTCGCTGTTTTTCATATCTATTTTGTCTAATAGAGTTGTGTATCAAAGTAACAATTCAAATGCATCAATTACACTTTGTGAAAACTAAAAACTCTCATTTCCTCCTATCAGTATCAGTTTTAAAAATTGTCGCTAAAGGATTATCCTACAAAACAGCTAAATCAACGTTTTTTAAATTTTGGGATTTCTCATAGATTTTAGTTGTCATAAAAAATGTTATATTAAGAAAAACAATTTTCGTGCAGATCAATATTAGATCTGCGTAGGCAATAAAATTTTTGTCTACATCAATTTTTCTAAATTTAGTAATTTATTCAGATAAAAATACATGCATAATAATATATTTAATTTTCATATACCTAAATAATATTTATACAAAATATTTTTCTAAATTCTTCCGAAATAGATTATTAAAAAATAAATTATGTAACGCAATAATCTCTTAAAGCAATGGATCATTAAAAGAAATGCTTAAGTATATTTTATATGCATCAGTATAAATAACAGCTTGTATATTTTACATAAATAAATCTAAAATTCTAAAAAATAATAATAAATAAATAGTTTTAACGGAAATACAGCTTAATAAAGTTGTGAGATTATTTATAAATAGCCGAGTTTATTTTCACATCATTTTGTCACAGAACCGATGTCACAGAACCGACTGAACACGTTATTATATCTGTATAGCTTATAAAAATCTAAAAGCACCTATAAAAAATAATTATGTCAATCGTTGTTAGATGTCGATTTATAAACAATGCGTATCTAAAATCTAAGTATTTGGATTTTCGATCAAGAGGTTGGAATTAGAAAATATTGGCGGACCCTCTCACGGTCTATGATAGAAATGGGAAGAAACGAATATTGATAGTTTGTTTTCATTAGCAATAAAATCTATCATGGGGCGCTCGTCGTTCCGCACTCTTGTATATCTTATATATATATATATATATATATATATATATATATATATATATATAATCGAAGTTCTTATCACTTCTTATACTATTCTACACTCCTCATATTTAAAATAATGTGTCGGCAGATCCCCGATGCCGAATTAATATTACTACCTATAACCTTCTTTACTATTCTAGACTCCTACTGATTTGATAATCTGTCTAGTCGGTTCTCTGGCATTCGGTATATATTTATTGAATATCTGCCACCTCTTATAATACTATACTCTCCTGTTACTCTGATTTCAATATACAATGCCAAACTGTAATTTAATGTTTTAATGCATCAGAGATGTAATAATGTACAACGGTATACGTATATATATATGTATATATATATATATATATATATATATATATATATATATATATACGTAAAGCGTCTTAGTCTGAACTTTTGGTGCGTCTGAACTTATTGCTATGCATTTACTATTACTGTGTGTTTCTGCGTGTGTGTGTGTGTGTGTGTGTGTGCACGCATGCATGTGTATGTGTGTTTCTGACCATTTTCTATAGTCACACATGGAGTTTTACATAAAAAACTGCTTTTTAGCCAAAAATAGCGGCGGGAAACGACTCCTTAGGTCATAAATAGTAGATAGGCTTTGGAAAATTATCGATAAAGAAATGATAAATAATGTATTTTTTTATTGAAAATTCGAAATCTCATTTTAGAAGTAAATAGTATAGCGGCCGCGCCATGCCAGCGGTTCTCAACTCGCCTTCGTGGCGCTACCGCGCGACTTGATATTATATATATCGTTTGGGTTAGGAAAAAAAGAACAATTATTTTCCTATTATTTTTTCATATATTTATTAGCTCAAGCTTCATTATTAGCTTTATTATTAGCTCAATTCATACTCGCACATCCCTATAATGTGAAATCTCCGTATTGCATTCCTATGTATGTTTGTATAAATGTTTGGATATATATATATATATTATACTTCATATCATATCAGTAGATAGGCTATAGGCATACTGGTACATAGGCATTCTGGCACAGCAAAACTGTGCCAGAACGTATACATTCATTCTGGCACACTCCCACTCCTCAAAATTGTGCCAGTATCCCGTCCCACGTCACACCGACGAATTACTCAAGGCGCCTTTCGAATCGAGAAGTGCCTGGAGGAGCGGGCAGTGCGCCTTGAAATGTGCCAGTATGCCTATAGCTATTAATTCTACTTTTTAGTTGCTTTTTTTTCTGTTGGTTGCTAATGGAGGACTAATAGAATAATTTTAAGAGTTTCGCTTCGTAATTTTATCCATTGGCTATTTAAATAATCTTTCTCACATCTCCGCTTATTGGATTATACTAAACGATGCGGTCATGCAAGATCAAACAATAAGCTGTAGTATTGTTTGGGAAGTTATTTCTTGCCTCAATTTCTAGCCGCACATCTACAGGAGCGTTCTTTATAGATTCCTTTTGTCGCGAACAATCGATAACTATGAGTGGTTCATTGAAAAGAAAGTTTGTCCTTGTAAGGAGTGGTTGAGGATCTCTTGCATAGTATGTTTTTTGAAAATTTGCATACATATCATAGAGTAGTGCATATTGATTATTAGCAATGTCAAGATTTAGATTATTATATGGATAATATTGTGAATTTAAGAAAAGCCTCACATTACTTATATTACAATGATCAAAACGACTTGCATTTGCAGCAAGTTCATTTTTTTTCTTCGTCTGTAAGCCAAGAATGATAAAACGAGGTTTTACCAATTGATTGGAAGTTTTCACTGTCCAGATATGTTTATTAGCGCTTGGTAGAACAGGATATTCAAATAGTTCCCATGAACGATAACACATTAAGATAGGACTATCCTAACCAATAAAATTTAAAACTTGTATTTTTTGTTTATCAGATGCAATGACATAAGGCATTAGTCATTCAATCATAGCTGTATAAGTCTTTTTATAGGCTTGGGTAAGCTCAATAAAAAAAAAAAAAAAAAAAAAAAGTCATTCAATCTTGCTTATTTTTATGTCACATTCTTCATATATAATATTATTACCAACTGTAGTACCTTCGTGGATTATTGCATTAATGTCCGATCATGATCTTATGAGAATAAGTTCATGCTTCATATTAACTACTATTTTTTTGTAATCTTCTGCAAAGCCCAAAATCATACTCAGTGGAATAGCAATGTCAAAGTTTCCTTGTTTATCCACCAGAGATTTCGACGCTTCTTCATTGCCAAGCCAGCCAGCATTTTCAAGCACGAGAGTCTCATTGGGAATAAACGAAGTCCACCCTTTCATCACACTACTTAATCCGACATTTTTACTTTTGTCTATTTCTACTCCATTAATTTCATAGCGAATTTCATCAAAAAGATGACAAATAGCATTGTTAACAAATCTAGATTTCATAGCCAAGTTGCCATCAGTTTTTTTAAACTTTCCAGTAATATGGATAGAACTTCGTGATGGTAGAAGACACAAATCTTGATATTGGATAGAAATACGAATTTCCTCGTTGTTATCAAAGCTTAGTGCTGTGTATGGCTGATGTGCGTGGATTTCGTAATGAGCAATTGACTCATCGAACACGACACCTGATTAAATTTTTAGAATTTCGTCCATTTTTCAAGAAGCAGCAGAAAATTATACAAGTAAATTTTTGCCACGAACTTTTAAACCCAAACTTTGGAGGAACTGAATGCTCTTCCGTGTTAACGGTCTCAAATTCTTCAATTGACTGATTGTCGATTGACATGGTGGAGAACTTATATGCGTGCTAGAATTATAAACTATCCCCATTATATAGATTTGATATGAAGTCTAATAGTAATTTCCTCTCCTCGAAAATTAACCAAATTTCCCTCTTGATCGACTATTCGAATTTGAAGATGATCTATAGACTTAACACTCAGTAGTAGATATATAACATGAGATGGAACTTCAATGATTTTATATCCTGGAGGAACTCTGGGAAAGAATTCATGAATGGTATGAACCTTTTTATTGTTAATGAAAGCTCCCGCAGTAATATTACACTCGACTCTGAGTGCGTTGATTTTCAATATTTTCACTGGTAAATCAGAACTGTGCTGAGTATTTTCCTTGAGAATACGAGGAGTAAAGCCGAGAAGACTACCTATCGATGTTTGAGGACTAAGATCTAATGGAACACTGCACTTTATTTCATTTCTAAATGTGTTATTATTGGCTTTCAAGGAAAAATCAATTCCTTTGGATTTCAATGTGATTGATAAAAATTGATGGATGTCGTTAATCTCGTAACTACCGGTGGGAATAGTAACCATTTCCCACTGTAAATGTAGTTTATTATTTGTATTGTCAATATTCGGAATTGAGTTAAAGGTTAACAGTTCGACTAAGCCTAAAGCAAATTTTTTATGCTTTGCGAGTTCAATAGAGGGAAAATAATCAGCTTCTAAAACAGAAGATCTGCCTGAGAGAGTCAAAGTGAAACTATCTTCCATGACTGATTGACCGAGAATGATTAAATTTAGACAAACAAGTCCTTCTTTATAGACTATCGGTTAAGAAATGAAGACAAAGGTGACCACAATTAAATGAATCGAACTTCTGATATCTTTTATAGTTGTATTTTATTTCATTTACATTGAAATATTTCATGAGATCTATGGGAGGTCTTAAATCACCAAAAGTGTCAAAGTACATTACATCAGAACCTCTCTTTCGATAAGACACCCAATGAGTACCTTTATTCTGTGAATCATCAAGATTAACAATAGCAGATTCATTGTACCATGGACCATTATGAGGCAGATTATTTCTCATGAAAACGCCTCGAAAATATGGAATTTTTAATATACGTGCATATTTCATAAGATCATAATCTGATAATGCACGATTTGGCAAAGTTAAATCGAAGTTTTTTTTTTTAACTTGTCCATGTCCGATATGCGGTTTCAGAAATAACCCCATTCCATGCTTATATGGCATAAGATAGAGACCTTTACCTAAAGCAATAGCTTCCATCCTCTTATTATGTCGCTTACTTTCTTCATAATCTTTGTGTGCAGCTTTAGCACTATTTACTGCTTTTGCTATTCCAGCAGCACCTTCTGCTAAAGAACCAGTTGCACTGAGTCCTGCAAATAGTGGTATAAGAAATGGAAGAACTCCACCAATTTTAGATGGAAGTGGTAGAACACGTGGAACAGTAACTTTCTTTTTTCCACCATTGTTCTTAACAACTTGACGAGCACCCTTTAATGCGGATTGAATGACTTTGTGCGAATTTTTGCTTGCTTTTAATAATTTTTCGCTGCCGTAACCAACTTGCTGAATTTTAGTCCCATTGCAGTTTTTGCCTTTAATTTCATAGCACTTGCAACAGCTAGAGCAGCGGTTTTCTCAGCAAGAGTAGAATCATTTGCTTTAACCCGCTGCCAAGCCTTATCAGCAAGCTTCATATCAGCAATATTACGATTACTGTTTTTATTGGCATACTGCATGTCATGTTCTTTACATACCTGATCAAGCGGATTAATTCCTGAATCACCGCTTTTTATTCGCTTCTTTAATTTAGTTCCTGGACCACAGTATTGATATCCAGGAAGATGCATTTCAAACGACAAATTGTTGATTACTCTATCGAGTAATCTTCCGCCACGTTTCGACTGTTTTCGAGATTTATGAACAATCATCTTCGACTACTATTTTATAACTGCTTTTAAAAAACTATAAAACATGCATTTATATATTTTCATCGTTCAATGATATATTTGACTTAGTCACGGGAACATGGATTTCACTGAGCAAACAATCAAACTCCCCATCACCAACTTTGATTTTGGAATCGAGAAAAAAAGGAAAAGGCGGCATGGTGAGTTACTACCAGATAGTATACGAGCCGTATTCTGCGGCCAATCAAACTGCGGGAAAACAAATAGCTTATTAGCTTTAATCACTCATCCCAACGGCCTTAGATTCGAGAATGTGTATGTTTATTCAAAATCGTTAAATCAGCCAAAGTATCAATTTCTGCAAAAAATTTTAGAACCTATTGAAGGTGTGACATGTCTGCCGTTTAGTGAACATGAATCTGTAATATCACCAGATGAAGCATTGCCCAATTCAATTATGATTTTTGATGATGTAGCTTGTGAGAAGCAGGATAACGTGAGAGCATTTTTCTGCATGGGGAGACATAAAAGTTTAGACTGCTTCTACCTATGCCAATCATATGCTCATATTCCAAAACATCTTATTAAAGATAATATTAATATGTTAGTAATTTATCGCCAAGATGATGTGAATTTAAAACATATTTATGATGATCATGTCAATACTGATCTGACTTTTAACGAATTTCGATATCTTTGTTCTGAATGCTGGAAAAATGATAAATATGGATTTGTTGTTATTGACAAAGATAGAGCGATGGATAATGGAAGATACAGAAAAGGCTTTGACTGCTTTGCAATAAAAAGAAATTAAAAAAATCTTAATGACTCAGTTCAATTTTACACAGCAACACGACATCATGTCGGAATTTGAAAAAGAAAAAAATATCCTTAGCGAGCTCTTGCAAGCTCGTAAAGCCATTAGAAAAAAGTCGGCACTATTGAAACAGGAGAGAGAGAATCTCGAAAAAGTTGTAGGTGATACATTGAAACCAATCATTACATCCCTTGAAAAGCTTGTCGAATCAAAAAATTTACAATCTTCTAATCTCATTTCGGATGATTACAGGATTAAAAAGCCAACTACATCTCGAAAATAATTAAGTTTTATGTTAGATAATAATATTCGCTCAGCTTCCATAAAAGATTTTGATTCCGATGATGATTTTGCCTCATTGGACAATTCAATGATGAATTCAACATTTAAATCGATGCACGAAGACAGTGATAAAACCAATATTTTAGATCAAAGCCGCAGTAAATTTGATAACATATATGGAGTAAGAAATATTGGAGGAGCATACATGCTTGGTGATTCTGAAATTAAATTTGATGATAATAAAATAAAAGTGAAAGATTTGACTTATCCTAAAAGTAATGGACTAATGGAGCTACTCATAAAAAAAGAACCAGACGACACACTGATAAGTTCAGCAGATCGTGATAATTATCGCAGTATTCTGGAAGCAACAAGTGCTCACCGGAAAAAACATAGCAAAGATGAATCTATACGCTCATCGAAGAGTCGAAAATATTTCAACATCATTGCACCGATGTTTCGCAACAGTGCTACTCGTACAAAAAAAAAGGGAGGAGGAGCAATCTTACCTAAATATAAAATAGCAAAGAAAAATTTTTCAATAGAGTTAGTATACTGGGATGATCCGAATGAGCTTGTTGAGAGACTAAGATTACTAACTGCTGAATAATCCACTGGAAATAACAATCACGTCAATGAAATTCAATCCATTATTGAAGAATTACGCGAAATAAGATGCATATATTGATACGTTCATAGACGATTTCATCAGTAGCAATATGAGTCTTGACGTGCTTGGAAGAACGTTAGAGGTCTCGAAAGGGAGTCGAGGCCCTCCAGGTATTGGCTTCAATACTACATTGGATGGAAATTATGATATCGAAAGTAAACTACTTTGTAATATTGGGGAAGCTAAAGAAGAAAATGATGCAATTAGCGTGAAAATTTTGAATATAGCACTAAAGACCCAGGTAGATGTGTTATCATTTGAAATTTCTGAATCGCTTAAATACGTTCAAGATTGTGAGCAAAGGCATGAAGGTATTCGCTTGTCCATAGAAGCAAAACTGGGGGATCTTATTAAAAAATATGATAATTTGAAAGAGAACGTAACGGAACTTGTTAAAAACACAAATAATATTATAAAAGAGATTGAAAAAAATATGTACCGCGAAAAAGTGGTTGAAGAGTTGCACAAATCCGCACGTCGTAGATATGAGCGATGAAAAAATGATATACGTACAATAGATGAGACATGGCAGGCTGATCTTGTAGAAATAATTCCTTTCTCGAAGGACAATAAAGGTTTTCGTTATTTACTCACTGTCATTGATATATTTTCAAAATTTGCATGGGCTATTCCAGTAAGGTCAAAGAGTGGCAATGATGTTACTTAGGCAATGAATGAGATATTGAAACAAGGACGAGTACCATCTCATCTACAAACTGATCAAGGAAAAGAATTTTACCATTCTCACTTTCAAAATCTCATGAAAAAGTATAAAAAAAATCTATATTCTTCGCACAGTAATCTTCATGCAAGCATGTGTGAACGATTTAATAGAACGTTAAAAATTGCAATGTGGATACAGGGAAACTATAAATGGATGGATATCCTACCAGATTTACTCGAAGTTTATAATTCAAGAAAGCATCGAACAATAGGAATTGAGCCTTCAAATGTAACCAAAAGAAATGCAGAAGAGATAAAGAAGCATTTTCCAATCGAAAATATGAATATGAAAAAAGCAAAATACAAAGTAGGAGATAATGTACGAATAAGTAAAATAAAAAATATTTTTGAAAAAGGATATACACCAAACTGGTCAACTGAAATTTTTACAATAACAAGAGTTATAAAGACTAATCCAATAACCTATCACATTAAAGATTATTATGATAAACATGTCTCTGGTGGCTTTTATGAGAGCGAAATGCAAAAAACTAAGTATCCTGAAATTTATCTATTTGAAAAAGTATTAAAGAAAAGTGGTAATCGCGTATACGTAAAGTGGCTAGGATTCAATAGTGAAAATAATAGTTGGATAGATAAAAATGAAGTTTTTTAATGTAATTATGTTATAAATCAAATTAATAAATAATACTAATTTATCTAAGAATAGGTTTAAGGACATTAGTTTTTCAGTAAATAAGAAAACAACATTGCAATATTTTTATAATCTGATTTATTTATGTAAATATTATGCATACATGTATATCATTATTTGAAAAATAAATGATTTTTTTTTAACATGAAATATATTTATTGCATTCTTTCTTAAGAAGTACATTTATCAAATTTAAAACAACTTCCGCCTTGATAAAGTAAAAATAAACATCGTTTATTTGCAGTATTTGCTAGAGTTTCAAAAAATTCTTGGTCCTTTAATATTACTAACGATATCTTTTGTGGTAAAAATATTTGAAAACTATCGTCAAGTTCTGCTACAATTTTCACACCATATCGAGTGTTAACTAGCTTGAGAGCAGTTGCCATATACTGCTTATTTTTCTCCAATTCTGTACATTTCTTCGTCGGCAGGAACTCGCTCTCGGTAATTTTATTTAGAGTAGCTAGATCCATTCTATATAACAAAAAGAAATGAATAAATTAAAATTATGAATATAATTCTTTGTTTGTTTTTTTTTTAGAGAATATAAACTTAAATTTTACCTTGAGAATTAGTTGAGTCTTGTTTTCTTTGGAGGAGGTGAGTAGTTTTGTTCGACTTCTTCAACTGCTCGAATGAACTCTTCATCATCATCGGTCTCTTCATATAGCTTATTCTCCACTTCAACTTTTTCCCTTTCTATTGAGCTTATCCCCTCCAGCATTGTCAAAATTTCTTCAGGATTCCATTCGTTCATTACTTCAAGTGATACATTATATTCAATGGTGATTGGTTCGCCTTCATTGCTATAAACGTTACCTCCTCCCGTGTCACTCTATTTTTTAATCGTTTCGATATTCCCCCTCTCTTCTGCATGCACTTCTACACAGGTCACTCTAGATTAATTACTGACTTCATGTCTTAGTTCTCCTATATCACTATCTATCCCCACTCCAACAGCTCTTTCATTAGTCTCTTTGTAAGCGTTCTTTATTTCCATGTCTCCCTCTTTTAGATGATTGGCTTCGTTTAATATTTCCCTCTCTATTTCACATGCAGCTTGTGCCATCTGTTCTTCCATAATTCTATAGTGCCCCCACGGTAAAGTATCTGTACTATTTGTTAGTAAGAATCTTCTATCATCATATGGACTTAGAGCAATTTTTTTCTGTTTTTCAGTATATATTATATGTAATTTAGAACGGATGTTACACTGCTCGCGATGTATAATGACGAGGTAATCAAGACATTTTCGATAATTACATCTTCAAATGTAATTGTCTTCTTTACAACATTCGATTTTATACCTTTAGCTTTTTTTACTATTTGTCTTCCATCCACTAAAATACTATACATTTTGCTCCGTAAACCAATAAATTCCATCATAATTTTTCCATTACATTCGTCCTTCATTAATCCTGGTATTTTTTTATTTGATCGAGGTATTCCATACGGATTATTTTCATTATAGTCAGAAGTATCAAATCTGTGAATATCTTCTTTCATAATTTTATACATATCAATGTCTTCCACTTCATATATCAAACTGTCGGTGTCAGTATATAGCAGTTTACATTTTTCTCCCACTGGCTTTTTCATATAAGAGTAGTGAAAATCATAAACTAGTGTCTTCGATAAGTCCAGAATGCAAAGACCAACGTATATAGGTTTTTTAATTATAACACTTGACTTTTTGAGCTGTATGGCAACCAAATTTTCATCGAAAATTGCACAGCTATGAAAATTGGGTAAAGCTATACGTGCTTCTGCTCCATATCGACCTGTAAATTTATTCACTAATCGTACATCTACACGAGATCTTTCTCTCTCGATGCATTTTCCATAAACTGCATTAATTAAAAGTTTGTAAAAGAGTTTTTCAAATTCATTCTTTGCTCGTTCCTCTTTTCTGTATTAAACTCTATGTATGGTCTAAGCCATGGTTTTTGCTCAAAACTCAAAATTCTATATACCTTTTTTAGCCGAAGACCATTATCCAGTGCCTGTTTGAATGTTCGGTAGTGAATAACATATCTTTTCTTATCGTCCAAAGTAGTGAAAAGTTTCTTCTGCGGTGAGCCTGGAGGTGTACGATGCTCTGCACAGAAAGGTAAATCACGATGTTCATCATGAATTTCTTCAGGATACTCTAAATATACCTCAGCAATATAGCCTATATCTGAATCTGCTGGAACATTGAAAAAATCTGGATTGGATTCATAGTCAATCCATTTAAATTTTCCCGTTGGCAGATGTTGTACCATCGCCCATCCATATAAATTATTAATATCATAATATAAAAGTGTTTTTTTTCTTGTTTTTATCGTATGACGAACCCATGTACGGATTATTTGCCTTCGCATATCGATTACAGCACTGGCTTATTCCTCCTCGAATGCCTGATTCGATGAATAATAACATATCAATATCTGTTAGAAGTTCCAATTCAACTTTTGTCATTTTAAGAGCTGCTGCAAATGTCAAGCCGGGAGTTGTGTAAAAGTGAGCAGAGCATAAGCCGTAGGCTTGAATAGATGTTTCTCGAAAACTTTCAAAGATATCAGCTAACAGTAAAACATCTGTTTTTCAATATAAGTCGGAATATTCTCCTAAAGTTGTGATATTGAATCTATCCCATACTTGAACAGCATGCATGTAGTCTTCATCGGTAATATGTGAATCGGTTAATTGGTTATAAAATTCGTTTTTCTCTGGCAGTTTTCTACAGTTTAATTTATCTAATTCATCTACAAAATCGTATGGAAATATACCTTTCCTCCTAAGAAGATGAATATTTTCATTTGAAAATCCATCTAATTCAAATTCCTTTACAGCTAATGGTAAATTTTGTAGATATGATGCTAATTTTTCTAAAGATGATGGTGAAAATCGCTATGAATCAATAAATCTAAAACTCACATCACAATCATCTATGAACATTGTAAATGAAATATACTTTTCTTTGTTGTGGGGTATTAGAGAAACTCGACCTTTCATCAACGAAGATGTACCAATTTCTTTTAAAATAAAGTGTGTGTCATAATTAAGATTATGAAAAATAACAGGAATAAACCTCGAGTCTTTATAATTCAAGTTACATGAATTATGAGCTGCTCCTCTGAAGCCGACAATTTGTCATCATAACTACATTTTAAATAATATCCAATGCTATATGCTTCGTGACGCTGAAAAGCGTTCTCATTCTGAGTAGGCTGCAACAGACATTCGAAATCTGCATAAATGACAAATGGCACTTTCTCACTCTTTTTATGTTCTTCAAATTTAAGAATGTTATTGGAATTATTTGGCAAATTGATTCTGCATTCGCTCATATTCTTACAATAGTATTCGTGATTTTTCAGCTTCTCTTAATTATAAAAAATTTGTAAACACCTTTCGCAATGAAATGATTTTGCATGGGCTTTATTCAGTTGTAAGCTTAAAAGTTTGGACAAACTTTTAATCCAAACATAATGGTATTTCGGCGAGCTAGCATTATCATCATGAATATTATTTTCTTCGAATTCATCGATGTAGTAATCTTGAATGAGGAGAAGGTTTACATGTTTCTCCTTCTATTGGATGTAATGTGACAAGCTGCTACGTCATATTTCTGTCCAATCTTTCTAAGCATATACACATTTACAGAAATAATATTTAATTTTTCGAGTTTTGCAAGATCTTTCAGTTTAACTGGAAATTCAATATCATCAAAGTTCAATTCATTCGTATACTGATAATAATTCTGGACCCTTTGAGGATTAATTACATAAGGATATAAAGCTGAAAGTATAGCATATTTAAAGCACTGATTATCACTATTACGAACATTAACACATGCCTTTTTGGATATTATGAACTTCGGAAGAGGTATATATGATCTGCCCTTGTGTGGAGAAAATTTTTTCATGTTGATGCATAGACTTATAATACTTTTCAAGGTCCATCCTGAATCCTTTTCCTGAAACTCTTCCAAATGTGCAAGAAGAGGATTCCTAATATATTCCTCAAACCATTTCCGCAAATCGGTGGATAGGTAAATTGTAGCACTCTGTGTCGTAAAATATTTCATATCTGTCAATTCCTCACCATTTTTCTGTACGGCAAACTGTGACATGAAATCAGAATTTATTTTGATTGCACTAAATTCTTCTAAGCATGCTTTCACCTTATTTCGAAAGATCTTTTCTGCGTCAGTTAAGAAGCTGAGAATGTTTACATGATTCAAATTTACAACTACACCAGACCTAATTCGATTTTTAAACGCAAATTGGACATCACGCCATTCCACCTTAGCTTCTGTCTCGTCAGAGTTAAGACTTCCTCCATGATGAAGGTGCCATTCAAGTCCTGCTTGTATACACGAAATGTTAACAAAGCAAGTGGAACACTTTTGCTTTTCTCCTCGAGAAAGATTAATGTCTTCCATTTTTTCCCTCACTTCCTTTATGGATAAATCAGCCATAGCTAGCCAATAACGAATATCATCTTTACTGCACATGCACAGTTTCTAAAATTCCACGGTAAAGTTGCACAAGACGTTCGATAGATGCAATTGAAGCCATTTTCACTTTTATGTTTACTGTTAAACTAGTAAAAAAGAATAAAGTCACCAACAAACTTCTTTACTGCGATATAAATTTAGACAAAAAAAATTAAGAGAATCACAAAAGAGAAAAACTTAAACTGAACTTATGTGACTGCGTTGCAGCGAGTGTGCTCTTTGAAGAAAATTGGCCTCTTTTAAAGGAAGTAAAGAAGTGGAAGGGAAAATCAGAGGTGAATGGAAAATATTGAGTGTGATGAAAACACTAAACTGTGCTTTAAAATCGGGAGGTGGGATATATCGTCTTGCTCCCAATCGAACATCAACCTTTCAGTTCATCACCACAGACCATCACCTGTCTTTTTTTTTAGCAATCAATTGGGAAAGTGATTTCTGTTTGAGCGGTAGGACAACATGAATGTCTTCGATTACGTTCGTCCAATCAGATCATTGCGTTCCCTCTCCTACATACAAGCATAAGCGTTCCCTCTAATTAAAGTTCAAACTAAATAAACTGACCTTCCTTCATCCAGACGCACCTATGTTGATGTTTTTTTACTCAACCAATCGTAAAAGAGGGACTAATTTCGGGAGGCGGAGAATCTTGATATAAAATGAGAATGTGAGCACGAAACTTTACATTTCTTGTCATCACTCCAGCTTCTAAAATAAGTGTATAGAAGTGCATAATGTCAAGAGTACGACAATATGAGGTTGTTTTTAGAAAAAATATCTTGAAATGTCCGGAAGATAAATTATTCCTCTGTGACATACAGGGATTCCAAACAAGTGGTCCGCAAAGCTTTATTTTAAAAGAATTTAGTTTGCTGAGTTTAGAAAAAGGTGCACTGCCCACCGTGTACCTCTTTAAGTCACCATTTCCATGGAGCGAATTAACTTGGAGTGAAAAAAAAACAGTAGACTGGCTGCAACGTGAATATCATGGAATTGAATGGGATTCTGGCGATATTCCTTATCATCGACTCAAAAGGACATTAGATATTTGTTGCACTGGAGTGCAAAAATTGTATGTGAAGGGGCGAGACAAGAAGGAATGGTTATCAAACTTTCTACCAACTATGTAAGTAATTTTTATACTTTTACAATCATCTTGATGTATATATATATATATATATATATATATATATATATATATATATATTCATATACGTTTATTATAATTGTTTATCTTTGTTCATACTTTTTCATTCTTTTCATACTGTTATCATACTTTTCTTATACTTTTTCATACTTTTTCATACTTTTATCATACTTTTATCATACCTTCTCATACTTTCTCATACTTTTCTCATACTTTCTCATACTTTTATGATACTTTCTTATACTTTTCCATACTTTTTCATTCTTTTATCATACTTTTTTATACCTTCTCATACTTTTCTCATATTATTATAATACTTTTTCGCATTTTTTCTAAAAAAAAAAATTTTAATTCCAGAATTATATCGAATGTGGAGGAGTTGCATTGTCCTTCATTACAATCAATGCAGAGTGTAGGTTCATATGTGCTGTGTGAAAACCATCAATTGTGTATGAGACATTTACCAATATGTGCAATCCGTAACGTCTTGATAATACGCACATGGTTACAAAATTATTTGAGTGGAAAGAATGGGCGAGACGAAATTGGATAAGAATATAATGAAATGTATATTACTATAAAAAATAATATTAATAAAATGAATTTATAAATCAAATCATGACTTAAAATAATTTTCCTTTCATGACAATAAATATATATTTGATTAAAATTTTATTAATTTTCAATAATATAAATTTATATTATCAACAATATATTCATAAAAAAGTTATCTACATAATAAATTGTATATTAACATAAAAAAATATTAATATATTTGTTAATCATATACATTATTATAAATTATGAGAGTAGGGATAGGTTTTTCGATATGAAAAAACAGTTTCCTTTAAATATTGTATTATTTATTATAATACTGTAAAAGTATATTAATAAACTATCTATAGGAATAAGATATAAGTCGGGTATACGAAGTTAGTTAACACATACAAGATGAAGTTCCAGAAACACGAAAAAATTCAAAGTCTGAAAAATACGAACTATTTCAAAGGTTAAAAATCGCAAGAAAAATCTAGGTCAGAAAAATCCTAAGTCCGAAGATGACGAAAATTTTCAAAGTTCGAAAAAGCCGAAAAAATTTAAAGTCCAAAAATGTCGAAAAAATTTAAGTCCGAAAAAAAGTCGAAAAATTTTAAAGTCCGAAAATGCCGAAAAAATTCTAAGTCCGAAAATTACGAAAAAATTAAGTCCGAAAAACCTGAAAAAATTCTAAGTTCGAAAATTACGAAAAAAATTCTAAGTCCGAAAATCACGAAAAAATTCTCAATTTCAATGGCATGGCTATAATTTCTTTATTGATTGACCGCATATCGTTCATTAAGGATGCATTCGTAGAGATCGCGGAAATCATATTTAAATAGCCGAAAACAGTACTTCAAGTGTAATAAAAAAAAACTATAAGAGTTTCCTAAGAGTCTCGTACTATTAGTAAGCGTCACCAATATGCATAGAATCTTACACCATATGAAAAGCGTATGTGGAACGTTTTTACAACTTATATTCTCATCACGAAAACAAACTCAATGCCAATGGCATGTTCATAATTTTGTTATTGGTAGACCACATATAAGAAAATTGAAGAAAACAAATAAAACAGTAAAACTAAAAGCTAAAGGCATAATAACACATTTCAAGGCGCACTGCCCGCTCCTCCAGGCATTCGAAAGGCACCTTGAGTAATTCATCGATGTGACGTCGGACGGGAAATCAAATAAGTGGAGATGTGAGAAAGATTATTTAAATAGACAATGGATAATATTACGAAGCGAAACTCTTAAAATTATTCTATGAGTCCTCCATTAGCAACCAACAGAAAAAAAAACAACTAAAAAGTAGAATTAATAGCTATAGGCATATTGGCACATTTCAAGGCGCACTGCCCGCTCCTCCAGGCACTTCTCGATTCGAAAAGCACCTTGAGTAATTTGTCGGTGTGACGTCGGACGGGATACTGGCACAATTTTGAGGAGTGGGAGTGTGCCAGAATGAATGTATACGTTCTGGCACCGTTTTGCTGTGCCAGAATGCCTATGTGCCAGTATGCCTATAGCCTATCTACTCATATCATATCATATCATACTAATTTATAAAGACAAAGCGTGTTTTTGTTCGTACACGATAACCGAAAAAACTACTGAACCGATTGTTCTGAAATTTGACATATAGATTCTATATTATCTTGAAAAGGAAATAGGCTATGTTTTTTATTGAAAATCATTTTACTTTCATTAATAAATTAAGTTAATGGTTTTAACAACCAGTTTCACCAGCGCTCACTAGGTGGCTATTGAATCACGAGGATCAACTCAAAGTAATCCACTTAAAGTATTAATACCTGGCCAGCTCAGACGAATGTTCATATCTAACTTTGAGATTCGTATCCTAAAGGAGGTATACCGTTAGTCGATATTACCTTTTTTATTCTTCAGGTTAATCTGAAACTACTGTCACACCTTATGGATATCTTTTGATTTTTGCAAATTTTATTTTCTCTTACGTGGGAAAATCTCTCTCTCTCTCTCTCTCTCTTTCTCTCTCCCCCCCTCTCTCTCTCTCTGTGTCTGCCTCTGCCTCTGTCTTGATCTCTCTTTCTGTCTTTCTTCCTTCTTCTCTTATAAAATCTTTGGTTATTCCAAATCATACTGAATATAGTTTATGACGACAAATGATATTTTTGTTTTTATACGTTATATTAACTTCAGAATTGTGACCTCGAAACTATGTATATATATACATATATATATATATATATATATATATATATATATATACATGTATATATATATACATATATAATCGTCACTTTTGTACAAAAAGGCAATATCCAACATCCGCTTAAAAAATATTCTATTTGCATACCAACATTTTGCTTGAATGTCAGATGGCATCACTACGAAAATATTCACGGTATATAATTGAAATTGTATATATATATATATATATATATATATATATATATATATATATATATATAGTATGTATGTATATAGTATGTATATTATATGGTATAGATTATATATACACATTTTAAATACGGTTTCTACTGAGAAATATTATATTGGCGTGTACGACGGTTGATTACGATAAACCGTTGCCTAAAGATGATTTGTATAGGCAGTTGTGTGTTCGGATGATAGAATGCAATGTCCAGGTGTCTCTGGGAGATTTCTACGGGGAATATGGTATTTAGTGGATAGAAAACGCCGTCCAGGTATGAGGAAATCAACTTCTATGGGAAGATTCGTGTTGGGACGGTAAAATACGATTTTCGAAGGACTTCTACGGAGATTTTCTATTGTGTTTAGTCGTTAGGAAGCGATGCTAGCTTTCTCGGGACGACTTCTACTGGGACTATCGTGTTTAGTTGGCATGAAACGATGTTTTGGTATGTCGGGTGAACTTCTACGGGGAGTTTTGTGTTCGAATGATAGAATGCGATTTCCAGATAATTTGAAACGACTTCTACGGAGAGTGTCGTGTATAGTTGGTGGGAAACAATGTCCATGTCTGTCAGTACGAATTCTATGAAGAGATTAGTATGCTATTATTCGAACACACACACTCTCAGTAAGAGTCGTCCCGGGATAACCCGACATTGTATTCTACCTCCCCAACACAAAACTCTCTAAAGCAGTCGTTCCGAGACATTGCCTATAGTCCGAACATGATGCTCTCTGTAAACGTCGTCTCGAGATACTTGCACATCTTGTTCTATCACTCGAACTCGAAACTACAATTTTCTCGATCGAAGCCGTATTTAATATGCATATATATATTGTATAAAATGGTCGGCAAATTATCAACTTTTTGAAGTAGACGATACATTGAAGCAACTTTTTATACAGAAGCGACGATAGGTAAATTACGGTCAATTATTTATAGAAACATAGATTTTTATATATAGAGTACTTTTTACTTAGATATTATTGAATTATTTATGAAATCGGTTAAATTATTATGTCGGGCGAAGCTGAGACGGGGGATGCTAGTATATATATGTGTGTGTGTATATATATATATATATATATATATATATATATATATATATATATATATATAGAGAGAGAGAGAGAGAGAGAGAGAGTTCACGAAGGTTCATAATTCTTTATTTAATTTTGTACGGCACTGAATATTTCATGCAGCGTCATCTCTTCAAAAAATCAGAAACTAAAATTCTCACTATCTTGTGTACAGAAGTGACAACCTGCATGATAACCACAATAAAATCGTAGATTTCGTTTTACTCCCTCAATTCCATAAATAGAAAGATGTAATAAAGTTCATTCGATTCAGTAGTGTAGATGACATTTAGATACAAATTTGCTTATTATTTTCAACTAACTTCGAAAAATATTATGGAAGCAGTAAGGGTCATACCGATTGTACAATTTTTCAAAGATTCGGATAAAATTTGTTTCAACATTGTAAAAGGTAAAATGAAGACGCAAAACAAAATCTACGATTTACACATTTTTATTTCCGTTTTAATAGTTCATCGTGGTACTTGGATTGCGGTATGAAGCACTCTTAAGGCATTCCCGGTTGTTGCGCCTCTAGTGCTCACTTGTTCATAGCATGCGAATACAGTACAGCGAGCATAAGGTAAAAATAATTTGAAATACTTGCGTACATGACTTTTATATTGAATCTACATTTGATAACGTTTGAAAAAATTGAACAGAAAAAACATTTACAAAATAGATTTCTTTAAATGATTACAAAATACTCGTATGTCTATATGAATTCTTGAAGTATTTAAATTGCATTATGTATATATTATATTATGATAAGTTTTTATTATGTATATATTATAATAAGTTTATATTATATTAATGCATACATTGATATATTCGAAAAACGGACAAAATATATAAAATTTCTAACGTTTTCTAGCTGTTTCTATCTCTTTCTAAATGAATTTTGTAACGGTGAATATATTTTCTATTGGTATGGATGAATTTGCAGTTATTTCAAATAATGTTTTAATGTTTTAGTTTCTGTAATTAACGGTAAGGTTATTTTCACATAAAAAAGAAAAAAAGGTTTTATATAAAAAACACTATAATTAAGTTATTTGTATAATCATTCATAATATTAATAATTAATACATAAATAGTTAAAAAAACTGATACATAAAATTTCATACATGAATTGCAAACGTTGTTTTTATCCCTCAAATGGGAGCATTACTATATAATATCATAACGTAATTTAAATGCTTGACTATTAAACGATTTTTTTACTAATTACAAGATCTCACGTAGAATTGTTTTTAGTCAATTAAAAAACTGATATTGTAAATGTTTTTTTTTCTAATTTTTTTAAAAATTTTACAAAATGTAGTTGAGTAATAATTAATAGAACTGTTAAATCTAAAATATATTTTAAATATTTGTTATCATCATATTTTATCATTTATTTGATCATATTTACATTATATAGTTTTTGAAAATTTCTAAAAACGAACCAAAAACAGTTTTTTAAGAATCAAAATATAGAACCCATTATTGATTTTTAACATATTTAATTTATTAGCAAAGGTTATTTGCTTTTTTACTTTTTTAAAAAGTTTTTTTTATTAAATAATGTCTTAGATATGAATATTCGTAATTTTTTATAGTATTAATTCAGAACTATTTAAATTATAGTATAAATATGATGCGATTTAAATTATTCTGAACGTCTTTCAACGTGAATAAAGATTATTTAAATGATTTATAAAATTAAGAAAATTATCTAATTAAATAAAAATTCAAAAGAATTGAAATTATTATTGAAACGTTTTCCTTAAAAGTATCAATGGAATATTTTGTATAATTACTATACTGATTGATTTACTATTTATAGATAAATAAGTTATTAATTTGAGATTCTTTATTTGAAAAACTTCAGTATTGCTTTATTATCTGTCTGTTTGTAAGTGAAATAATTTTGAAATATATTTTTCTCGTGGTATATTGAAGTCTGTCTCTCAAACGCAGACGCGTACGCAGTCGCAGAATCGACTGGCTGAACTCCCCCCCCCTGACGGTGTAACAGCTCCGGTATCTCTGTCATCCTTTAAATGTAGAGACTTTAGCTTGTCAGGAGGTTGTGGATAAAAGACAGGGAGAACAAGTTGTATAAAGAATTTGTACATATTTCCTACATGGATACACCGAACAAGAAAAAGAAAACACAATATAAAACTAATAAAAATAATGATTAAATTTATATTCAACTGACTTGTAAGTGCGGGATTTGTGTTAAAATTAGGCTTCGTTCGATTTATGTACGCACTTTTGGTATATGGCTGCCATTGCAGTGGAAATGAAAGATTGTTCTTGTATGCTAATTGTTCTCCGATTTAACGATCTGAAGGAAATTTGATTATTCAAAAACTGAATATGTGAACATGTACTTTTACTCAAATGCAACTTATCTTTGATTTTTATTTCTGAAATTGATTGCACTGATTTTTGTTCTATATCGAAAACAGATTAGAAGAAAGAGAGAAAAAAAGAAAATAAAATTTCAAAACAGGCACATTATATTACATTTATTCATTAGAGTATATAATATATAATATATAATATTTCATATAGTATAATCAAAAAGGGTTTTTTCCTCCTGTTTATTCATACTTACAGATATAATTTGTTGAAAATTAATTGAAAATGTCTGAAAAAAGAAAAAACAATTGGACAAAAATTCGACATAGTTGGATTTATAGTATACTGCATTGATGAATACAACTGTTATGTGTTCTTCAGCTTAATGGCTGTATCTTTAATATATTGATTGTTCCTTTTGTTACGGAGAATAATATATTGATATAAAAGATTAGAGAAGAATGTTATCGAATGAGGTTCTATTGAGTCTTTTTAAAGAAATCTTTAGTGCCCATATCTAAATTTACTTATAGATATATTTTAACTTTCAAGATTTTAGAAATATATACATATATTTATACATTTACTTTAGATGGTTCAGTACTGACTAATAGATTACAGACAAATAAATAAATCGAAGATATAGCCAGAATTATGTATGAAAATAACATTTAAATCATTTACAAAAGACTAATTTGATAAATACATCCCTATAGAAATAGTTGAAATTGTTAGTAATTTAACATATAATATTAGCTTACAAGGTATTTAAATAGTTTATATTGAAGAAAGATAGAAAGATAGAAATAAGTTTATATAGAATAAAGATAGAAAGAAGAAACAAGAAAAAATGTTTAAGTGCTGTGTATGCAATGGAAAAACATCAAGAAGGACAAGTCAAGAGGAAAACGACACAGAAAAAGAATTCGGCCAGAAAGACGATTCTAACTCAGAAGAAGATGATAATGAAGAAAATAATAAATATAAAAAGGAGATGGAGCTGGAAGAACAGTTTACTAAAAAATTAAAGTGTCAAAATCTTGATCTTCAGAAGAGTATTCATATAAGAGAACTACAAAAAGAATCATATAAAGAAGCAACCAAATGTATAATAGACACAGCTAAACAAATAGCGGTTGAAGTTAATAGTGACGTTAAGAGTACAAGAAAAGAATTTAAAGAAATTACTGTGGATGAAGAAGCTGTGAAGGAGGATGTTGTTCAAATATTGAATTATGCTATGACAATAGTAGAAGAGATATGTCAGAATGAGAAAGATAAGATGGAAAAAATCAAGGAGAAAGAAGGGGAGAACGTTCTAAAAGAAATTACACATATTATTAGTAGTGATGTTGAAATAAGAAAAGAATTAAATGTGGAACCGGAACTTGAAAAGTATGAGAAAGATAAAGATGAAAAAAACTACATTGCACTTAAAGAGAATGAAAACTTGAAGTATAAAACTTCGCAAAATTTGGAAACAAGTAAGATAGATTTGCAAAAGAGTAAGACATATCAAGTAGAGGGGATGATCATTGAAGAATTGGTAAACGAACTGAATGAGGAAGCCGACAACGATCAGGAACTTAAAGAAATTTCACAACCTTCAATTGGTAGACAGCTAGAATTATATGAAATAGACAATAAAGAAACTGTAGCTCAATCAGATGAGCTTAATAATAAATTACTTATAGAGACAGGGTCACTGCCAAGCTATTTACATGAAATTGAAATTGTTGAAGTGATAAAAAAAAAGGAAATTCATCAAAATATGAATATTATGCAGGAGAGTATACCATTATTAAATCAAAATTTAGTCGAGGAGAGCACAAATTGTATCATTTGTGTTGAAAATATTGAAAATATGGAAACAATTGGTAAAAAATATTCGGCCAAGCATAGTTATCCTGCTCTTCCACCAGTCGGTTTCGATAAAATAGAAAATATGAACCTGGAAGATGAAGAGCAGAAAAGTACTAGAAAAGAACATCTAATTTCTTGCCCAGAGCCGTCAGTGCCACTGCCGCCAAATATACCACAGTCTGTCAATCAAGTAATTAGTGATATGTTATTAGGAACAAGCCAACTCGAATTACAACCAGTCCCATTCGGTTGTGAAATTACATCAAATCAATCATTATCTGAAAGTAAAACTGGTTGTGAAATAAAAGTTCATTTAGAAGGCAGTAGTGATGAACTGGTTAACAAAGTTAGAACCTGCATTTCCAAAAATATCAATGTGGAAAGAACTATTGAAAATATACCAGATGAAGAGGACGATGAATTAATTTTCGAGCCAGCAAGTCTTATCAAGGATCCGGAGATACATACAGATATACCACCACGTCCAGGTATTCTCTGGTTCTCTCAGCTGACTGCAAAGCACAAAATATATGTTGATTCAGTTTATTAAATGCAGATCTATTATGACTTGAAAGTAATAATCTTATTAAGTCGTAAAGAAAACAATTTATTTTTGATAATTAAAACAATTAGTAAATAAAAATAATAATATTTTCTGATTGATTAATTTATTTTGCAAATTTTTTGATTCACATAAATATTGGTTCTGTTTTTTATGCTTTGGCAAAGTTTAGTAATAGTTAACATAGTTATATATTAATGCGAAGCTTCCAAAACGTTAATATTTAAAACTCAAAATTTATCTTATCTTACATAATAAACTCTATAAAAATTTATTGTAGTTTTCATATACATGCCTACAAATGACAAAGATTTAATAATTTACTTGGCATGAAAAAAAAAGAATTTATTTTAAACTAATCTAAATTAGAAACGATAAAAAAGATTAAACCACTTTTTTACAATATAAGAAAAAATTAGCTCACAAGTAAAGTCTACGGCGTCTGAGGAATCTGCAAAGGGAACTTACAAATTAAATTAATTTTATCTAATAAATTGTGTTAATAAGTAGTTTATTGTTCACATATATGCCTAAAAATTGAATGCACTTAACAAATCAGTTGATATGAGACAGAATAAAATTGTTGTGCCCTTTCGAGTTATCTTTTTATATACATTTCTTCCGCTTGCAGTGCGATAACACTGGAATAACTCTGTCATTCGGATATTGAACGCGGTATGCGACAAAGACAGAAGTTCAGATTCTCTCAAATTCAAATATATCATAAACACTGCATTGCCATTTGTGTGACTCATGCGCACGAGAAGATTTAAAGACACGCAGTAACTTATTTAGACTTTACCCTGGTAGAAATCTAACAATTTTTAATGGAGTGGAAAGTAGTTACTAGGTAGTAACAACAGAATCAATCATCGTGGCTATAAACAAGGTAAATCTTAGAATGTAAAATGTGAACGTTGTCAATAACATTAAAAAAAAGGTAGAAACTAGGTTTAAAAACTAGGTAGAAACTAGGTTTTTTTAAACTTGTTTCTAGTTAGTAAACGAACAATTTATTTAACAATTAATATTTATATAATATAACATTATGTTGTTTATTTAATAAAAGAAAAATCATAAGAAAAATAATAAATTAGTTTTGGAAATGTATTCCTTTTATTATTTAATATCTAAAATTTCGTATGAAGCAATTAATTAAAAAATACTATTCTTTGATGTCTTCTACCGGCTTCAATTATTGGTTATTAATTAGAAATTCTATTCTGTTTATTTATAGAATAAATAATATTATTTGATATTTTTAAAATTTTATATAATAAAATAAAATTAAAAATTATGTTAAGTTCTTATCTTGGTTAGTATATAAGCCCGATTATGACTTCAAATAAGTATAACATATATTGTATACAAATGTGTAATCTACTGTCAATGCGTTGTATATGTAATCGATGTATAAGGTATATAGAACGAGCGTACTTATAAGTTTCTTCAAAATTTTGGAAATAAACTAGATAAACACTTATAATTAATTAATTAAAATAATGATTAAAATCAATGAATTTATATAAGAAACATAATAGCGATATTAATTTTTTATCAGGGCTATATTTTATATCTAGTTTCAAGCTTGTTTGAAGCTAGATTTTAAACATAACCTAAAGTACATTTATGCTATACTAACTATTATGGGTATTAAATACCTAAAAAATACCTTGAAAATATACAACTATAAATCGGCCGAAATTACCGTAAAAAACGTTACATGTTTTCCTATATTCTACCGAACAAATATACCCTGTTACTACATACCTTCATTTGAAAATTTCTTGTTTATACCTTAAAAATAGAATGCATTTCTACCAGGGTAGTATTAATTTTTTCGTTGTTTGATCAACGACAAGGTATTTTTTCAAAATTAAAATGTATCCGTAAAAAGACTCCGTACGAATTTATTTTTATAAACACAAATCATTTAAATACGAAAGAGAAGATATTTGAATTTTATAAGCTTACATTTGCCGACGATCTTCTGATGCTTTTTTCTCAAAAACATAGTTCATAATCTATATTCTTATTTTCATGAATCGATAGATGACTTTTTAATATACATTATTATGATGTTTTTATGCTTAACGTAGGTCGATAACTCAGTAAGACCTTCATAACTAATCACTTTCATCTGGAGTGTAAAAATTAAATATAAGAAAAAATAAATGTCTTATCTATTTTCATTCTCTTTAAAAATAAGGAGAATGAAAACAGTATTAATTTCAAAATAAATTAATATTGTATTAAATGATATAATTTATTTTCTTTGCTATTTTTATTATGTTAGGATATTTTTACTTTTGCACACTTTCAGTACATTTAATTTCATACAATTGGACATTGTATGCAATTTCTTTTTATTAATTTAATATAATTCTATTTCAACTTATGAATTGATTTATTATATTAGTAGGCGAACTTATTTCTGACCTTTTTTAACAGAAAAAAGACATTTATGATGGAAAATGGATACACGTTAGCTAAATCAAAATATTTTCCGTCATTTTCTACTTCACTTTCCTACCTTTCTGGAAATATGGCGATACCGTGAGGAAAGAACGATGGCGGTTTTGAGGTGATCAAATCATCCACAAATTCTTGCACGTCTTGAACATGTCAGAATGTTGGACGAAACATATTGGACGAAAACTCAGCTTAAACACAGAAAGAACTTGCTAATAAGTTCAGATCGATCGATGCAGCACGACCTCGTTGATACGCACTTCCGACATGTTTAAGAAGTGGAAGAATTTGTGGATAATTGGATCACCTCGAACCCGCCATCGTTCTTTCGCCACGGTACCGCCATATTGCCAGAAAATTAGGAAAAAATAGTAGAAAATGATGGAAAATATATTGATTAAGCTAACGCGTATCTATTTTCCATCATAAATGTCCATTTTCCGTTAAAAAGGTCGGAAACTAAGTTCGCCTTCTAAAATTTGCAATGTAGCATAGTATTGTAGAAAACTTTTAAAGTATATTTTTAATTGAATAAATGTAACATACCCTAAGAGAATCTGTTATTGCGTATATATATATATATATATATATATATATATATATATATATAACACGTTGTTCAATAAGTCCCGTGACTGACAACGAAAACAACTTTTTTTTTAAAATAATTTTTATTCATCAATATAATTTCCTTTTAGAGTGATAAAATCGTTCCAACGCCTTTCTAATTTTTCTATACCATGTTTATAAATGGATTTATCCTTTGCTTTAAAATAGGCTTCATTTTGGCAATAACCTCCTCATTCGAGCCAAATTTTCTTCCTTAGAGCATTTTTTTGAGATCAGCAATGAGCCAGTAGTCGCTGGAGGTTAAATCTGGCGAATACAGAGGGCGGGGAAGTAAATCAAAGCGCAACTAGTTCAATTTTGTCATTGTTTTTATGAACTTGTGGCATGGTGCATTATCTTGGCGAAAAAGGAATTTTTCTTCTCCATGTGCGGTCGTTTTGTTGCGATCTCCTTCTTCAAACATACCATCAAGTGAATATAATAATCACTGTTGATCGATTTACCTTTTTCCAGGTAGTCAATAAAAATCAGGCCATGTGTATTCCAAAAAACAGACACCATAACTTTGCCAGCAGATTGTTACGTTTTTGGACGCTTTGGGGAGCTTTCACCAGCCATGCTCCACTCAGATGATTCCCGATTCGCTAGAGTGAAATGATGTATCCATGTTTCATCCATGGTCCCGTATTAACGCAGGAAATCCTTTTTATTGCGAATAAATAACGATAAACAGCTCTCTGAATCGTTGACTCGTTGCTGTGTTTGTTCGACTGAAAGCAATCGCAGCATCCACTTGAAAGAAACCTTTTTCATGCTCAATTTTTCGTGAAGGATTGTAAATACGCTTCCATACGATATCTGTGTCATTTCTGCAATCTCATGAACCTTCACTTTGCGATATTTTATTACGATTTTTAACAATTCCGGAATAGCCATCAATTCCTTTTTAGATTCAGCTTTTATTTCTTCAATCAAATCAAAACCATGTCCCTGAAGTGATTTTTTAGTTTGCTGAACAGCCAGAAGTCACACGGACTAAATCAGGCGAGTACGGTAGTTGCGAAACGATATTGGTTGAATTTTTGGCGAAATGTTCACGTAAAGTTAATGCAGTCTTTTTGGCGCCAATCGAGATTTCACTCTTTTCATGTAGAAAATGTCTTTCTCTGTTGACTGACCCATTTGAAATTTCAACAATATCAGCAAGCGCTCTAGTAGTCAACCGATGATTTTGCAGAACCAATCCTTTGATTTCGTCGATGTGTAGCCCATCAGTAAATGTTGGTCGTCTTTGATGTGGTTCGTTTTCAACGCATTCTCAACCTTCTTTGAAAAATTTGTGCCAATCAAAAACACTTGTTCTAGACACTGTCTTCTCGCCAAAAGCCTTCTGCAACATTCTGAACGTTTTGGCAGCCGATATTTCCTTTAGCGCACAAAATTGAATGCTACTTCTTTGTTGGATAATTTCGGACATTATAAAAATCGAAAAGACAACTTTTCTTTGTTCACAAAACACAACATATAACTCTGACAGTACTACCAACTTAAAAATAAAAACGTTTATCCGAATCAAAAAACCCGGGAAGTTTGAATTGAAAAGTCTTACTCATATTTGTACACAGTAGTACATTAAATAGGTCTTTATTTTACCCGTGATAGTGTTGCAAACAGCAAGGTACCGAGCACTAATACTACATAAATTTTCAAACAATATTAAAACATTTTGTTGATTATTCAATAGTTGGATTAAATTTGATGTCCATTATTATAGGATAAAATTATCCATAGGAATATAGATTTATACATAGAGTATTTTTTACATAGATGTTATTGTAAAAGTTTAATAAGTCTGTTATATTATTATCTTAGGCGAAGTTAAGACAGAGAATACTTATGATAGTATATTGGAGCTAATACAACTTGAGTTCAAATAAATATAGTTATAAATTTTATTTATTATTTTTTATCAAGGACATTTTGTATATTTAGATAATAATAATTTTAATTCAAATTCTTCGCTTTATATAATCATACTTGCCTTTAATGAAAGAATACTTTAGAGCAAATATTTATCTTATATTAAAGTTTCATATTAAGAAGCTGAATATTTGAAATGTTTTATTTAATTTTAAAATTTGTGCACTATAATTACTGTAGTCAAATATATTATTTTTTATTCAAAAGTATATAAATTAAAAGCAGTTTGTGTCTCGTGCATAAAGGTATCTTTTTTTGTGTCAACGCAAAGTACAGAAAAATAGATACATTTATGCACGAGACACAAACTGCTTTTAATTTATATGCTTTTGAATAAAAAATAATATATTTGACTACAGCAATTATAGTGCACAAATTTTAAAATTGAATAAAACATTTCAAATATCTAGCTTCTTAATATAAAACTTTAATATAAGATAAATATTTACTCTAAAGTATACTTTCATTAAAGGAGAGTATGATTATATAAAGTGAAGAATTTAAATTAAAATTATTATTATCTATATATACAATATGTCCTTGATAAAAAGTTTTATATGAAATATTCAATATAAAATTGTTGTTTGCCTGTAAACTATTTGAAGACTTATGGGACTGTTACTTTTTTAAAATAATAATTAATTGACATTCATCATATAAACAGAACTCGCTTGGGATTACAGAAATATTTATTAAGCCGATAAAAAGACTATTAGATTCACAGCATTCAGAATGCATTAAATAACGAATCCACAACGATAGTTTTTATTGCAAAATTGCGACAATTTAAAAAACTTGACTATTCATGATAGATGTCAATTGTTTGTCATTTCTGGTTAACACATGTGGGTATCATAATGGAGATCCTGGGTAAACTACTAACAAGCAAGTATGTCCCATTTGTCTATTTTTGCGTTTTTGGGATGTTGATTATAACAATAGTGACATTTGGCGGAAATTGAATTTTCATCGCAAAAACCATAAAAAAATTTTACAAACATATCTCCGTAAATAATAAAATTTCAAATATAGTTCAAACCAAATTTGTAAATTTCATTCAAATAAATATTTTTTATTCTGTTTAATTATTCTCTACAAGTAGCATTTCTCAAGAAAAATTTACCTATATTAAATATATGAAGAACCGTTCAGGCGATTTCGAAACGATATGGTTACACTTTTATTCAGAAATATGATATTGTTTTTTTATGTGTTTCTCCAGGAATATTATTATAGTTTAAATTATCTATAAGAATATGGATTCATACATAGAATATTTTTACATAGATATTATTTAATTGTTTGACAAATCAATTACATTTTCTCGGAGGACGCCGAGACGGAGGTTGCTAGTATGAAATATGCACATAGCAATGGAGTTTAAATAAGTATATTCTAATAGAATAAAAGAGTAAAAATAGTTAATATATCAGCCGAATATTCAAAAGATCGAACAGGTTCTGAAAGAAAAAAAGTAAATAAAATATCTTTGTGGTACTAGTTCATTTAAAATGGCTTTGCAATAATAACTGATTATTGAAGCAAAAAAACTTTAAATATACCTACCTAATACTTTTCTAAAATTTTTTTTAGATTATAAGATTTTACGAATTTTTATAAGATTTCATCGTACAATCTATCTTTGAACGTTATACATAGTATAAATAAAATTCATACTACGTATAATTGAATATAAATTTATACTACGTACACTGCATATAAAATTAGTTACAAATATAAAATTTATTTGGCATTTGACTATATCTAACGTCTAATTAAATTAGAAAAAATTATTACATGCAGCTTTATTTTAAATCAATTTTCATATTATCATTATAATTATAATGTTAATAGTGCAGTAGTGAACGAAGGTGAGTTTGAAACCGTTAAATCATGGTGTGATAATTACACTATTTCCCGTATAGAAATTTTAAGAACCATCCCTACGTTTATACCGGATTCCGATTAGATTTCATGGAGATTTCCCTGTCTACGCAAATCTAGACAGAATCCGACCAAAAACCGGCCAGGAAATCTTGAATATCCTTGTAGCTTTGATTTCATTAGATTTCCCGACCGGAATCCTGAATGTTCTTCTAGTCAAATCACTGAATAGGATAATTTAAGGGAATTCATTCAAGATTCTCGACAGGAAACATATACAGTCTTTTCTGCTATTCTGTTTACTTACTGTTATATATATATATATATATATATATATATATATATATATATCCAACATCCAAGATTTCTTTTCATACTAAAAACGTATAAAATATAAAATCGTATTCTTCATTATATATAAATGTAGCTTTTAAAGAATTCTTATCTTCCCTGTACGAATTTTTATTGATCAAAAAAATATAAAATTATTAAATTATTTTTAATTTAATTTATTAAATTATTTAAGCCTTATATATTGTGTACATATATATAGTAAAAACTATTTGAGAAACAAATGGTTATCGTAGCTTTATATCATTAGAATCCATTAAAGTGTTTATTGATGCACGCCTGTTATAAACTATGCGTCCAAATAATTTCATTACCATGCATCGAAGCTATTTAGAGGGGCCTGCGTGCAAACATATACAATGCGATCACTCGTGCCTTTTAGAAACATCTGCAACCTAGTATATTGGTTTTCGATTATTTACAAACTCCACATTGTCGTTTTTTCGGATGAAGAAATCCTGTATCTGAGATCTTATATTTTTTTGAACGTGACCTTGAACGTGACCAATATTTCAGGATGGTTGTCATACCGTGAATTCATAGTCTTATAGATTTCTTAATGTGATACAGTGTTTAAATCGTCTATATATGTGTACTATAGTTTCAGTCATTATAATCAATGAATAACGTAACACCATTAGTTTTTATCATTATAATTACAATGAATAATATGAAAGAAATTTCAAAAGACAGAAAGCAAAAATATCGTGCTATTCGAAATGAAGTATATGATGAAGTCATGCTTGCAGAAAAGAAAAAAAATAGTAAGTACAATAATCTAGAATTTAAAAAATTAATTTTTATTTATGATTTATTTTGTTTATTACATGAAAAAAGTGGAGACCGATAATACTTTACAATATCGCACCAACAATAATAATATTTCTCAAAATATTTGAACAATTCAAGAATTTGATTGCGAGAAAGACGAGAACCATTCTGATACTTGTATTATAGAACTTGAGTCACTTTATCCGAAATTTGATCATATAACAAACGTAGAAAATCCATACATAATGATGTATATATGTGTAACAAAGACGAGGTAGAAAAACTGCCAGAATGGGCCTTCAAAAATAATATCTATTATTCAGCTATAGATGAATTATTACTTATCTTACGAGAAAAATTGTTGCCAGAACTTCCGAAAAATGCAAAAACATTTTTAGGTGCTAAATTTAATTATGAAATAAAATCAATCATAAATTATGATGAAGTAATAGAATATGTATATTTTGGATTAGCAAAGAATTTAAGCGAATCCATTAATCCAGAACTTCATCAAAATAATAAAATTCTTTTGCAAATAAATGTTGAAATAATAAATAAGATTTTTTAAATAATAAATAAGATTCATTATTTTTGACTTAAAAAGTAATGACCAACCTGGTAGAAATCTTGCTATTATTTATAGTTATGAAACTATTAAATAGCTAGCCAAAATAGAATAAATTCTAATAGGTAGAAAATCGGCATATCGTAGAAAGAAAAAATTAATAAACTCAAGCAACTTCAGAAATAGTTATAAAAAATGTAAAAACAAGTTTATAAAATATCTAAGTAAATAACCTTTTTTCTAACTATTAACCGAGAATCTCAATTTAAATACAAAATTTTAGTTGATTAGCAAAAATTAATTGTTATAGAATAATATGCAATATACTTTCATTGATTTTATAAGTAAATATGTAAAATTAAGTACTTTTAATTTGATTATGAAAGAATAACAAAGTTTTCTTATCATTCAATTTTCATGGCAAAAGCATCGGTATTAAATGGGTATTATAATTAGTGTTGATTTACCTATAAGTAGATATTACTAATTAATGCTTCAAGTATGTATATTTCCTATGTATATACTGTTTATATATATATATATATATATATATATATATATATATATATATATATATATCACCACGTGTGCTGTATTAAAGACGTATGTACTGCGTTAGCTTAGTTGATAAGGCGTTAGCTTATAATCGTAGGGTCGTGGGTTCGATATTGAGTCAGGTCAAAATTTTTTTCAGCGGATTAAAACATTTCTTTGTAAAATAAAAGTGTTTGCAATATTAATGTGTAGTTTAGTATAAAAAATATGTTTATATATATTATATATAGATATATATTATATATATATAGTTTATATATATTATATGTTTATATATTATATGTATATATATATATATGTATATATATGTGTATATATATTATATGTGTATATATATACACAGAATTGTAATTAATTAAGAATGCGCTTCCCTCCTTTTTTTTTTAAATACAATTACACAAAATCACGCATTAAACATATATATTTAAATAAATATTACATGTTTTCCTATTTAATATAATAATGAACAAATATACCTTATTGCTAGCTATATTCATTTGCAACTTCCTTGAAAATCGAATGGATATCTTATTAATGGATATCAATTTATACCTTGAAAATCGAATGGATTTCTACCAGGGGATCAGGTATATACAAATAATAATCAATCTTATTTTTATTTATTATAATTTACTAATTACTAAAAATGCTTTATTGGAAAATTAATAGTAAATCAGATAGGGTACTGCCCAGGATTCCTAATCGGAATCCATTAAAAAAATGGGACATATCTGTTAGGGATCCGGCCATGATTCACGATCGGAAACTGATTAAATCAAGGGATTCTCTGGCAGTATCCGACGATGATTATTAATAAATTTCTTCACGGGTTACTGTTTCGATTTCGAAATTTCAAATCATGAAAAAATATATTAAACGTTGTTATACCGACGTTTTGGCAACGAATATACAAGGGGTTTAAGTTGAAATTGGCCGGTTTCACTGTTAGATGTCGCTAGCAATATGTGTACATTTCTATGATTTGATATGTCTTTTTTCTATACAAATTAGCGTTCAACAATAACACAATTCACATTCTATCAAAGTTATAGCGTCATAGTTGTTTATGACAACGGGTTTAACGGATTTCGTTCAAATAAATCGTATTTGCGGCATTCCTTACTTTTATTATCTAATCAAAAGAAAAATCAGCTGTAGCGCATCGGTTGTTGGTACAAAATTATGGTAAACATGCTCCACTAATTAGAGACATGGTTTCGTCAATTTAAAAGTGGAGATTTCTATTTGACAGACAATCAACATCCTGGTGCAACGAAAAAGTTCGAAAACGAGGAATTGCAAGGGCTATTAAATAAAGATCCAACCAATCATAACAAAAATCGAGACAAAGATTTCATTTGACCTGAGAGGCAATTTACCAAAGTTTAAAGTTATGGGAAAGCAAAAAAAAATCATGGCTTACTTCTAATAAAGCCGGCCCATTAGATGATAACATAAGCAATAATAAAAAGTAGTTACATCCAAAAATATATTACTATAATGTAAAGTTTTTTCAAGGTCATGGTTACAAACATGAAAAGACTAGTTTCTACTAATCACATACTAATAATAAATGTATTATATCGGAATGGCTAGGGTATGTATGTTAGAATTTAATTCATGCTGTAATTTAGTGACCGCTATTTTCAACCTTTTATTTTAACTAATAATAGTGCAATGGTAGATTCTAGTTAGTAAATTATAAAAACATTTCTTTATAATATAATATACAATCACTGAGAAAGTTTGTCAAATTCTCTATTATGACTTTTTATTACTGAGATAATTATATAAGCAATACTAAGAAGTAGTTGTATTCAAAAATTTAGTAATATAATACAGAATTTTTTCAAGATCATGGTCACTAAATTGAAAGCACCAGTTTCTAGTTATCACATACTAATATGTATTCATTATACAATAATTTCAAGAACTCGTATATTTTATTGTAACTCATGCTGTATATGAGTAACTACTATGTTAAAATTTTTATTTTAACTAATAATAATTCAATAATAGATTTTTAAACAATAAACTAAAAACATCTGTATATAATTATATTGTTCAATAATTGAGAAACTTTGTCAGAGTTTCTATTATGGCTTTTTATTACTCTGAAATTTTCATAAACAATATAAAAAGTAGTTGCATTAAAAAATAGAGTAAAATTTTATCTTATTTTCATAAAGGAGAATTAAATAAAAATATTTAAATTTACAGCATTAAACACACTTCAGTTACATATTAGTTTTTTAATATGACTTTATAAATATAGAAAATAGATCTTATTTTTTTTATTAGTTTTTTTTTTAATTTAAAGCATAGTTTTCTAAAAATTAAGCGAATTAATCAAACTTATTTAATTGATTGATTGAAAAATTGAAATACAGATGGTAATATTTCAAATTCAACAGTGACTAGATTATGAGTGGTAAGCGATCAGGGATAACTCGACAAAAGGTAGGCTATCACATTCTTACCTACCTAGTGCAGCAGATTGGATCAGGCCTTCGCCATGGCTATTTTAATTTCTTATGAGTCATGGAGACTCGGGTCTTATCTCTCTCGATTCCATCTGAGAGAGAGAGAGAGCGAGAGAGAGAGAGAGCGATACATGCTCATGTGGAGTGGCGGATACAATAGAGCACGTTTCCGCAATATATAATAAAACAAAAAAAAATTATTATTACACTTTTCACACACACACACACACACATATATATATATTAGCCCCCGTCTCGGCTTCGCCCGAGATAATAATTTCAGCGATATCATAAATAATTCAATAATATCTAAGTAAAAGGTACTCTTATATATACAAATCTATATATCTATATATAAATGACCGTGGTTGACCTATCGTCGCTTCTGTATAAAAAGCTGCTTCAATTGAGCGTCCACTTCAAAAAGTTAATATTTTGCCGACCATTTTATACAATATATATATATATATATATATATATATATATATATATATATATATATGCATATTAAATATGGTTTGGATGAAGAAAATTGTACTTTCGAGTTCAAGCGGTCGAAAAAGATGTCCAAGTGTCTCGAGACGACGTTTACAGAGAGCATCATGTTCGGGCTATAGGGAATGTCTCAGAACGACTGCTATAGAGAGTTTTATATTGGGGAGATAGAATACAATGTCGAATTATCCCGGGACGATTCTTACTGGGACTGTGCGTGTTCGAATGATAGAATACGAATCTCTTCATAGAAATCGTACTGATACCTGGATTCTGTTTCCCACCAGCTATACATGAAATTTCCCGTAGAAGTCGTTCAAAAACACCTGGAAATCGCATCCTATCATCCGAACACGAAACTCCCCGTAGAAGTTGTTCCGACATACCTGAAATCGTTTTCTATCAACTAAACACGATACTTAACGTACAAATCGTCCCGTCATACCTGGACATCGTTTTCTACCAGCCGAACACGAAATTCCCCGTAGAAGTCGTTCCAAAACACCTGGAAATTGCATTCTATGATCCTAACATGAAACTCCCCCTAGAAGTTGTTCAGACATACCTAAACATTGTTTCCTAGCAACTAAACACGATAGTCCCAGTAGAAGTCGGCCCGAAAAAGCTAGCATCGCTTCCTAACGACTAAACACAATACTCCCTGTAGAAGTCGTTCGGAAAGATCTAGATATCATATTTTACCGTTCCAACACGAATCTTCCGATAAAATTTGATTTCCTCATACCTTGATCTCGTTTTCCATCAACTAAATACAATATTCCCCGTAGAAATCGACCAGAGACACCTTAAAATCGCATTCTATCATCCAAACACACAACTGCGTATAGAAATCGTCTTGAGGCAACGGAATATCGTAATCAACCGCCCTTATATGCCAATACAATATTACTCAGTAGAAACCATATTTAAAATATGTATATATAACATGTACAATATAATATACATCGAATATATATATATATATATATATATATATACTTTTTATATTTCCGTTTTTTCCATTAAATACCGTGAATATTTTGGTAGTGATGTTAACTGAAATTCAAGCAAAATGTTGGTATGCGCATAGCATATTTTTTAAATAGCCGATGGAAATTGCCTTTTTATGCAGAAGTGACGATATATTTTATTTATATATACATAGTTTTGAGGTTGTTGGTAAAGAAACCTATTTGGCCATCATTTCTTTTGTTCAAACTAAAAAAAAACATTGTCTGAGTCACAATTCTGAAGTTAATAGAATGTATAAAAATAAAAATATAATTTGTCGTCACAAACTATATTCAGTATGATTTGGCATACAGAACCATTTTATAAGCGAAGGAGAAAAAAAGACAAAGAGATAGTGACAGAGAGAGAGAGAGAGAGAGAGAGAGAGAGAGAGAAGACAAATAAAATTTACAAAAATAAGTTATCCATAACAGATTTCCACGTAAGAGAAAATAAAATTTACAAAAACCAAAAGATATCCATAAGGTGTGAGAGTAATGTCAGATTAACCTGAAGAACAAAAAAGGTAATACCGACTAACGTCACACCTTCTTTAGAATACGAATCCCAAAGTTGGATATGAACATTCGTTTGAGCTGGCCTGATATTAATACTTTAAGCGGACTACTTTGAATTGATATTCGTGATTCAAGACGACACCAAGTGGCTGCTGGTGAAACTGTTTGTTAAAACCATTAACTTAATTTATTGATGAAAGTAAAATGATTTTCAATGAAAAACATAGCCTATGTCCTTCTCAAGATAATATAGAATCTATATGTCAAATTTCGGAACAATCGGTTCAGTAGTTTTTTCGGTTATCGTGTACAAACAAAAACACGCTTTGTCTTTATAAATTAGTTTGAAGTTTGATATATATATATATATATATATATATATATATATATATATATATTTACAAAACTAATACGATTATTTTGAATTCCGAGATTTTGCACGGCCGTGGCCTATATTCTTTCTCTTTCTATTATTTCTCTATATCCGTATATTTATTCGCATGGCTCGGTTCATCTACTTACAGAAAGCCGAGTGCTTCTAATAATTTTATTTCGGAATGACACTTGTCTGTTTTTATATTACTCTAAGGCGTGCCTTAATCAATAATATAAAAAGATTGATATTTTAATAAGAATAAATTTAATTCTTATGAAAATTATCGCTCCCAAATGCATCTTACACAAATTAAATAATTTATATGATTGAACAGTCAGTCCTGTATTGACATGACTTGCAATTTTTCGACGTCTGTCTAGTAGAGATTTGCTTTAGTATTATAATAATTTAGTTCAGAGAAAAGGGGCATATTTTCTCCGCATAAATTATATTCGTTTCGAAATTAATCAATTTTATTCTGCTAACTTTTCCTCATACTTTTCTAGTTGAAGAATAAAAATTGTCTTTTCAGAAGTCGGGAGTGCCTGTTCTTCTGAGCAAGTAATTTTATGACTTTTTTGTACGAGTAAAGGTGCCTTCCTTTTACGAGGTTTAAGTATAATGAGTTCTCAAAACTGACAGCAGCAATCGCCGAATTCTTCTCATTCCTGGGACTGTAGTTAGAAAAGGGTATTTAAAATTTTTGTTATTGAATATCACAATGAAGTTCTCAGATAGAAAATATTTTTTCAATTCCAAAATGTATTAAGAAAAAATATATTACAATATATAACGAAATAAAAAAGCAGATCATAGAAACAGTCAAATGCTCGGTTTATAATAGAGCGAAGATAATAATATATTTAATTATATTATATTCCTTGTAGATTTTCTCATTGAATTCACTGAATAATAATTGTTTGAAAAATTAATGAAAACTCAAAAAAGAACTTTTAGTAAAAGTTAATTAGTTAGGCGAGTTTGGTGTCTTCTTACCATATTAAAAAATTTAAATCCTCTAAATCTTATCATGTACTTTCAAATTTTTATTGCAAATACGTTTCTAAATTCAGAAATATATTAATACAAAAAATATAATGTAATAAAATTAAAAATCAGATTATTGGAATAGTTAGGTATCCTGGTTGTAATAGAGGGGAATATAATATATGTAGTTATAATATATATAGTTATACACAGCTAATTATATCAGAAATAGATGCCCATCTTTCTGTTAGGCTTAATGGTAGAAAACCATTTGACATTTCGCATCATTAGCTAAGTTTAAACACATAAGAATTATTGGATCAAAAGTCTTTGTACTCGATAAGAAATAAAAACATAAAATATCTGATAAAAAAGCTATGAAGGTATCCTCGTGGGCTATGCAGAAGAAACAAAATCTTATAGAATTTGGGTACCAAATTTAAGAAAAATAATAATTTCAAGAGACCTAGAATTTTTTGAAAAAAACTTTAATCAAGAAAAATAAACCAAGTATTTTGCGTTCTGGAATGAAGCAAAATTTTTTACATGCTAGATTATATTTGGTAGCGACTGAAATTATGTAAAATTCTTGTTTAAATGTCACAATATAAATATAATGCTCTTGCAATAGTTTGTTAGTCACCTTGTCTTATTCTAAGCTGTCAATTGCCATCCATTTTTTCATGCATATGAACGGTGGTGAGTTAAATCACACTGTAACTTACTTTTAAAATTTTTTTTTGCATGATAGCCAGTTTAGCGACGCTAAAATCTTGTATAATCATCGACTAGATGTCAAATAATCGCTCGTTTTTTTTGTGTATACGTTGTAAATACAAAACATTTTTATATATTAGTGAGAAATATTTCATTCTATCTGCCCATATGATTTTTTTGTAAATTTCCATAAAGTTCATATAAATGATTATGATCTTTTAATACTTTTTTCTTAAAATGTAAGTCCATAACCTATGTTCTTTTGCTTGACCATAAATCGATTATTTTTTAATTTATAAAGTGGTATATTTTTATTTTATAACTCATGAAATCCTCTTTATTGTGAAATATTTAGACAGGGTATAATACTAATTAATATACGTATAAAACTTGCAAAACAATTATTTTATCTAAATTAGAGTTTTTTACATTTTTTATAAATAAAATTTTCAAGTTTTATATTTTTAATTTTAAATTTTTAATAAAACTTGTAATTATATAATAAGCGTATCGTTACTAAATGGAATCCTATAATAATTTTGTTATTAGTTTAATTCATAGATTATATTAAAATTAATCTTTTTTATTTTGTCGCGCAGTATTTCTATCTATACATATTCTCTAATAATAGCGTACACGTTCTCATTCTATTTTCTTAAAGTTACCAGATTCACTCTTGAAACATCGAGTTCTGTTGTCATCTAATAAAAATAATCTTTAATTTTTTAAAATGCGAAGTAAAGTTATGTGTTATTTGTGAAAATTAAAAAATCACGTACTGTAGTAAATACTTCATATAAACGGATCCAATTATCAATGAATTATAATATTACGTCAAATAAATGAATTTTAGTTCGTAATTATGTTAATAGTTCTCAAGCTAAAGCTCAAGCTAGAACATTCAATATCACCATCGTCTATATGAGGTATAAATAATAGTATTAATTTTTATTATAGAATAGAATGTATTTGTTATTATTTTTTGAATATAAATTAATTGAATTCAATTAGACAAAATGATCAAAATTTCTTTAGTTTTATTTTTAATTAATAAGATAATAAAAATTATCTTTATCTAGACAAAATAAATTATGTTAATAGAATGTTCTGTTGCAATGGGAACTTTTAGAATATATATATATACACACGAATTTATACAGTAAATAAATTTAAATAGTAAATAAAAGTTTTATAAAGCAGATATTTTATCCCAAATTGTAAAAATTATCCAAACTATTGAAATTTATTTATTTTTTACTTAATGTTTCTTAAATAGTTGTTATAAAATACATGTAAATATACTTCACAAAGTAATCGTAGAACCAATACTCGTTATTAGATTTGAAAAATCTATTATGAAACTAATAAAAAATGTAATGTTAAACAAGTATCATTTAATAACCAAAATACTTCTGATATAAACTTCATAACTTCTTATTATCAATAGACAGATTAAATAATCTATCGTTTCGGTGGTTAAACCATTTTTAAGATAGAATTGAAAGTGAAAGAGAGTAATAAAATCAAGTAATAAAATCACTTCTTTGTCGATAATTTTCAAAGCATATATTTACTATTTATGATCTAATGAATCGTTTCTCGGCGGTATTTTTGGTTAAAAAGCAGTTTTGATATAAAACTCCGTGTATGACTATAGCAAATGATTACAAACATTCCATTTATATATATATATATATATATATATATATATATATATATATATATATATATATATATATATATATATATAGTAATAGTAAATACATTGCAAAAAGTTCAGCCAAAATTTAGAGTAAGACGCTTTATTTATAGTAAGACACTTGAATATAAAAACCTCTGATAAAATACAGTACAATCAGGTGCAATCATAACAGTGCATCATTTTTAATAAGTAAGGTTGGAGATATAAATAAATACTTCTCATCATTTAGGAGTATATAAACGAATTTTTTTTAAAATAAATAATTTATTTTTTAAATAAACAAAAATCTTTATCAGTCTTTACTGTTATTTTAAGATTTTATTGTCATTTAAAATCTATAAGGTTGTTATTTTTAAATCTTAATCTAATACCAAAACTTTAATATTTTTTTCCATAAATCGCTAATCATTTTTCAAATATTTAGTTTCAAAGATAAACTATTGTGGATAAATTTTATTTATTCATTGTGCAATGGAATTATAAATACTGACTTATCTCTTAAAAATATAAAATTCAATGACATTATTACAACTTTCCTTGCTTGGACTTGCTTACTAGTGACGTAGCTTTTAAATCATTTATTTATATTCACCTCATCAAACATTTCTCATGGCTAAACCAGTTTTACATCTTAATACTATACCTGAATTCGTACAGTTATATCATAGTTCAGAAATTAAGAACAGAGATCACAGACATTGAATACTTGAAGTTATTTGTGATGGTTTGAAAACTGATAATAACACGAAAATTGCTTTAAAATGCATCTTATTTAAAATGTTGCTAAATTTTTATTCGTCTGCATTATCAGATGAGACATCAAATATATTTATTTTCTAGAAATGTTATTTTATAAATTAAGTTTATATAACAAATGTTTATTTAGTTTTTTAGAATCTTATTTTAAAAATAATAGTCAGCAACAAAGCTACCAATATTATGTATGATACTTATAAATAAATGGATATGAGTTATTTCCATGGCTGTTCAATATTACTGAAATTCTATAAATGCAATACAGATTTCACTATGAGTATAATAAATATCATCAATAATATTATAAATATTTTTACATCTTAAATCAAAACGAACGCATTACTTTTTAATATTAATGAAAATAATTCTTCAAATAAGAACATATTTTAATTACAATATAATAGTAAAGTGTCTTGGGATTTATATTTCTGTTTTGAGGAAAGTGATTGTAAATAATTTTGTATGTAGTGTATTTACAAGATACCATTTGAATAATATTCTTAAAATATTTAAACAATTATTGTGTGATGTAAAAAATGCGAAGTCATGATGTATTTTGGCTATAAATTTGTAAAAAAGAAATATCTTAAATATGACTCTAGCTTATCATCTACAGAATGTTTATGCAAATCTTAAATCAAAACATACATATTACTTTTAATGTTAATGAAAAACAAAAAAGAACAACTTTTAACAAAAGAAAATAGTTAGGCAAGTTTAATGTGTTCTTAGTATAGTAAGAATTTTTAATACATATTCTCATGTATTTTATAAAAATTATATAAAATACTTTCCGAAAATTCCAAATATATTAACACAAAAAATTTTCTATAAATTAAGTAAAAATCAGTTCATTGATATAGTCAGATATCCTACTAGTTGTGGTAAAGGGAAACATAATAATATATGTTCTTAGCATATTAAGAAATTTACAACTTATAAATCTTATGTGTATTTTATAACAACTTTATATAAAATATGTTTCTAAATTCAGTAATATATTAAAACAAAACTACATACATAATAATATATGTAATTATATTTTAACTTTTTGCATAGTAAAATAAAAAAATGTACATAAACCAGAAAAATATTTATACAAAATATTTTTCTTAAATCTTCCGAAATAGATTAACAAAAAATAAATTATATAACTCAATAACGTCTTAAAACAATGGATCATTAAAACGACTGGATAAGTGTATTTTATATGCATCCTTATAAATAACAGCTTGTATAATTACTAAATATTTTTATTGGTCTTACAGACCAATTAAATTAAAAATAATATATAATTATATTAATATATGTTTATATTAATATTAATAAATATAATATATAATTAATAAATAATGTACTTTACTAATAAACAATTTTTTTCAGCTAATACCATTTTTATTTCAGATCAATCTACGGGGGTGATTTTAAACAAGGACAGTCTGACTGTCATTTTAATTGTTAATTAATTATATATTATATGTATTAATATTAATATAAACATATATTAATATAATTATATATTATTTTTAATTTAATTGGACTGCAAGACCAATAAAAATATTTATTAATTTTATCTAAAAACAGTCGACATAAGCACAATTAAAGTATGAATGGTTTACACAAACATATCTAAAACTCTAAAAATATAATAATAAAGTTTATTTTTACATCATTTTGTCGATGCGTGGATTCATAAAAAAATTAATTATCTTAAATCACCGATGTTTTTAGGTGAACATTCTTCTGCTATTTTTTCTGATAAATCATTATTTAAAAAAGCAGGTATGAACTTACCAGGCCCGTTACCACAAAGTTTATAGGTAAACAAATCCAATATTGAATCTAAATATATACCCTTTCAGTTTGAACTAATATACTCTTAAATAATCAAATAACGTAAATACAATATGTCAAGTAAGAGCATGGTCGTATTAATTTATAAACAAATTTATTTGACGAAACTTTCATATTTACATATACATTGTACATATTACAAACAATGATTCAATTCGGACAATAAAGTGTCCAGTCACCACAGGCGTTGATAATTGCCTGGTATCTCCGAAGCATGCTTTCTAATAATTTGACGGCGTATTCTAGTGGCAATGATCCCCAGATCCTACGAATTTGGTAATACAGCTGCTTCAATGTGTGTATGCGCCTTCCATGAAGCTTCTGTTGAATATATGCCCACACAGTTTCAACAGGGTTTGCATCGGGCGACTGCGACGGCCAATCCAATGTAACGATGCCAGATAGAGTCTTCCACTCAGTACAGAGCTTGCTGCAGTGCTTAGAATCGTTGTCTTTCTGAAGAATCCAATCTTCATTTTTTCTGATAAACCATCGTTTGACAGGTAACAGTAAAGCCTTTTTATAGATTTTTATTATTTTCTCGGTTTTTAGGTTGTCAATAAAGAGGTGCAAAGTGAGGAATTCCTGCTTCGAGAAGCAGCTCCAAAGATGTACCTTTATTCCGTGTTGTACGGTCCGCTGCACAAGCCTATTAGTAGAAGTTGACCAGGCTCGCGTGAGGACACAATGTGCCCATATAGAACATTCATCAGTAAAAATTACATTTTCAAAATCTTTATCAGTATTCTTATGCATCCAAGCGAGTCGCTTTGTTACATGTTTTTCAGTTAACAGAGGCTTCTTCATTGTGTTGCGCCATTTCAGGCCATGAGTACGAAGATGGGTTCGGATAGTTTCGTAGGATATTTCTAAACTTTTTGCGATTAATTTTGCTCGTCTTTGCCGCAGTGTTAAAGCAGGATTCCGCGAAAACAGATTCACTATTCTTTCTTCATCTTTTTGTCATATAAGTCATTGACATTTTTAGCCACTTTATATCGCTGTACCCACTTCTGTACAAATACCTTGGACTTTCTCATATATTTAGTAGCGGTTGATTTCGATATTTTGGGAGCTTTCGGGCGGATACAAAGGAACACAGGCTCGTAGCGCGACGCGTACTTGCAATCATGGGCGTTTAACGTGATTTTTTTTCAAAAGATCAACGACAACTAAATCTTTGTCGACAATAAATCAAGGACAAAGCTTCCCTCTATCGGCTCGCGAGGGAATTAGAGCGTAATCTTTCATTACCTGTCAGTAACCTCGACCACGCTCTTACTTGACTGACTGTAATTTATATATATATATATATATATATATATATATATATATATATATATATATATATATACTCTAAGGTGAAAGTACATAATTAATTGTTTACTTTTCATTAATTGTGAACTTTAAATTAGAATTAATTTGGAATAGATTAGTCAAATCTTCCGAAAGAATGTGTAAAGAAAATAAATATATCTTGAAAAGTACTTAAAGTGTCACATATTTTTTTTTATAAATTACATGAGAAGATGTATTTAAACTTCTTACTATGCTAAAAACACATCAAACTGGCCTAACTATTTTACCTTTGTTATAAGTTGTTTTTTTGCAGATTTTAACATTACATAAGTATTCGTGAAATTATAATATAATATAATAGTGAAGCGTAGCAGTCAAAGTAAACAGACGTGTTTATCATAGCTCCGTTACGTGTATTGAGTAGTTCCTTATATCTTTAGGGGCTAGACCCCGAATCTTATAATACTGCAAGTGTCTAAAACAGGGGGCACAATGGCCATATCACCGGTCAGGGACCCTACAACCAATGAAATACCAGTATTTTACGCAAGTTCTCCAATCGATTCTAGTTATGCTAATGTAACCCAAAAAGACCTAACGCCAAAGCGAGAGCAAGGCCTAAGAATAGACTGCGTTGACGAATTGAATTTAACAGATTACACGTGCGCAACAGGTAATATTGTACAACCAAATAATATACTGGCTGCTTCGAGAATATCCAACAAGCGAATTTGTCTGTTTTTATCGAGCACCATATTAGTAAATGAACTTACAGAAAAATATAAAAGTATTAGAATAAATCAGCAAACCATGACAATTAGACCATTAGTTTCAAAATTCAAAAGAATTATCTTCTCTAATGTACCTACCAGTATACCAAACTTCGTCTTAGAAAACATATTAGAAAATCTAAATATTACACGAGCCTCTACAGTCTCAACACTAAAAGCTGCTATCACCAAGGAAGGCTACGCTCACGTCGGCAGCTTCAGAAGGCAAGTATACGTTCACCCCAAAGATATAGAAAAAATACCGGAAATTTTTAAAATAAATTATGAAATTTTAAACTATTATATCTACGCAAGTACCGATGGATTAAAATGTTTCTTATGTAAACTCGAAGGCCATTTAGCGAAAAATTGCAAAATCATTGGGGCGACTGCAAATACTCTTGCAAATACTCACAAGACAATAACAGATAATCCTATAAATGTAATCCACAAATTAGCTCCAAACTCACAAGATGAAATCGAAACAGACTCTCACACGGAAGTAATAATAGAGGGAAAAAATATAAATAAACATAACGAGAAAATGGAAAGAAACTGTAATAGTAAACAAGATGACCAAATAGAGACAAAATATAAAAGCAAAGTAACAGGAATAAAAAAGAAATCCAAGAAAGAGAATATAATAGAGGATCAACTTGATGAAAAATTGAAATCTATCAAAAATTATCTTAATGAAGGTAATCTTCTTTTGAATTATTGACAATTTAAAAACCTATTAGAAAATACACAAAAAGTAAAAAATCCTGTCAACAATATATTACAATATACCGAAGATTTAACAGCTTTTAAAAAATTTATTCAAGAAGATATCTACCCTAATGTCCGTAATACTACAATTAAGCAGCGCTGCACAAGACTCTTAAATAGCATAAATAAACCTAACCTTGAAATTACATCAATACATACACCTATCAATACAGATACCGAAGATGAAATATGATAAATAATAGGGCACACTAATCTAACGCACAATCATTTATTAAAAAAGGAATCCAGACCAGACTGTAAGAAGTGTATAGTACCAAGCAGTATCAAACATATTTTATTAGATTGCTCAGAATATTCCAAGGAAAGAAGAAAGTTTCAATTAGATAACAAAAATATAAGAAAAATACTAAACACTCAAGATAATTGCGATAATGTTATTAAATATATTGAATCTATTAAGATAAGAAATTTAATATAAATCATTTGTATTAATTTCAATATTTATGTAAATTAGAATAAATAAATAATGTATATATGTACATAAAATATTAGTCGCTAATACCCGTAATGGGGGATGGGTAAAGGTATGGTAATTAAAATTTTGACGCTAACCTTAATATTAGGAAATATGAAATTTGATAATGTTATTCCTGATGATTTTATTGATATTTAACGTTTTTTTTCTTCAACTTATAAACCATGTCCCCTTCTTAAGCAAAAAAAATCTGTAACTACACTGAAAAAAACTTCGTAAATACAAAGAAATTTTCTTTGATTAAAATAAATAACTTGTTTAATTTGTCCTCATAGAACTGTTTCTTATATTAAATAAAAATAATGTTCTAAAATGACAAAATATTTTGCGAAATCCAATAAATATTTACTGCAAAATATTTTTTGATTAAAATAAATATTATTGTAAATACATCAAAATTTTATTAATTTCAAAAAATATTTTCTTTATTCCAGCAACTATTTTATTAATCGAAAAATTTAGTTTTTAAATTAAAAGAATAATTTGATTTTTACCGGGTGTATCGGTATGAAGTGACTCTTTTTTTAAAAATAAAACACTAATTTTAATGGGAAAGTGAAAAACCAACAATTAATGCTTTCCATAAATCATCATTTTTTGGTATAAAATTCGACATTTTTAACGCGATAAAAAAATATGACGTTGTTTGTTCAATAACTTGATGTGCATTCAATATGCTTGACAGTTGTAATAGCAACCAAACGACAACAAAATTGAAGCTCGTTAACAACAAATATATTTTGACATTATATATCATATCCAATTTGTATGTTTTCGCTTACTTCATACCAGTGCACCTGGTATACCTATCTTATATTATCAGATTTCTTATATTTTAGCATTGTTACTTTCAAAATTTTATGAATTGGCAAATTATATATATATATATTAGATCATTGGATTATTAATTTACATACGCAGTTCTTAAAATAGTAAAGATCCTTATGCTCATTCCATCACTGCGGAACACAAACGCATCAATTTAATGAAGTTCAAATCTATTAAAAGTCCATAAAAACATGGTTTCCGGAATTTTATCAGAAAAGTCGAAAAATTTCAAAACAGTTTAAGGCTAAAATTATATAGCTCATAAAAATACATATGTTTTTTTCTATACAGATTTTCCGGCTCCCCATATATTTAATACAGATACCTTCGAATATTTTTTTCTTACAAAATGTTGCTTGAAGAGAATAAATGCATAGAATAACGAATATGTATTTTGATGTTATCTACAACTTTTGTTTGAAATATTATTTGTAATGTTACTATTTTTCAAGATCTTTCCGAAAGACAATATTTTTATGGTTTTTGGAATATAAATTTAATTTCCGCCAAAAGCTACTATAATATTTATAATCAGTAATCTAAAAAACATAAAAATTGGCAAATCGGTGTGATTGCTTTTCGGAAGTGCACCGGTTATTTCCGTTATGGTAATAATAATTTTATTATATATAATGCAGGATATCTGGTTTCCGATTTACCTGATTTATTGATATGATAGACTTATCAGTCGTAAATTAAATTAATATTAAAGATTGAGAAATATTTCATACACTGAAAAAGTTTGGTAATTTGAAAAAATACCTTTATTAAAATTGAAATGAAAAATATTTGTTAAATATTAAAAAATATTGTATATTATGAAAAAATAGATATTTAAATGTATGAACTAATTTTTTTAAACGACAGGTATTTAATTTAAAACATTATTAATTATTCAAAATTAATTTATTAAAATTGACTAAATCTGAAAGTATAATTAAACAAATTCATTTTTTTAAAAGTATAAAATGTAATTTAATAATTATATAATTGATTTTAATACTCAGTTGCTCAAAATAAAAACTTATTTGTTTATAATAATAAATCTTTCAAAAATTTCTCGCCAGTTGGATCCAAGATCTTCAATTCAATTTTTTTATTAGTCAATATTTCTTTATATAAGTAACTGACATAAGTATCTGCTTGTTAAAAGTCAAGTTTGATTCAAGTTTTTGACACTGCTTACATTGAATAAAAACGAGCGAGTTGCATCAAATTCGATAAATTTTTCTACTGTATTAAAAAATTCAATTTCAAATTTTCTCTGCAGTGAGTCATGTTGTTTATCCTTATCTTTGTAATGGAACTTGTCTTTTTTTTTTAAGTTTTTGACAACTTGTTTGGCTTTTAATGAATAAGCAAACTCTTTAACACACAGAGTTGAATTAAATAATCCATGTTTTTAATATTCTTTTAGAAACTGAAGAAGTTTGTTCAATAAACTTGTTTAATTAGTGACGTCAATTTTTTTTACATTCCTTTGTTGATGACATTTATCAGAAATAATTTATTATACCATACTACTAGTGATACTAAAGTCTTTGAATCATTCAGAGAGTACAAAAGCTTCGTGGGCTACTGCATTCTTATGATTTGTTTCTGATTCAGAGAGAACGTTTGTGCTATTTGTGATATCTCACGAAGAGCAAAATTAAATTATATTTTAATTTTTTTATTTTATTTAATAATTTAAATTAATAAATATTTTTATCGGTCTTACAGTCTTTATGCTATAATATATTGAACTTAAGTAATGACAGTCAGACTGTCCTTGTTTATTATCAACCCCGAAGAATCTGAAATACAACTTATTACTAAAAATAAATTCGTTTAAAAATTAAAAATAATAAAATAAAAAAGTTTCATTCCTGAAGATGAATGACACCAAAGGAAAAAATAAGGTGGTGGGTCAGTCAGATTATTCTTTTTAATAATTTATTTATTTATTTTATTATTTTAATTTAAAATTATAATTTAAATTAGAACAACTAAAGGTCGAAAAAAAGTACTAGACGATGGTTATCCATAATGTATTTTTATACGTCGATATTTGTTCTTTTTATGCTAGCTCCTTTGCCATAACCTTGACTTCTGCAATATTATTTTTTTCATATGTTCATATAGAATTTGATCCTTTGTCAGTGGAATCTGATACGAATCTGATACCAGGCATGTATTCAGCTATAATTAAAGTCTTTTGTTTCTTGAATTTTTTATAATTATTTGTTTAATAACATCTTTCGCCATTACAAAAGATAATTTGATTTACAATGATTTCTACAGTAGTAATCCTTTTATTATTCTTTTAGAATTCAATTAGATTGGTATGCTTTTACATAACTGCTTCAAATTTTTAATTAATTGAATTAATTTCAAATTAATTGAATCAAACATAAGTATTTTGCATTATTGGGTATATTAAAATTAAAAATTGTACTTATGTCGACTGTTCTGAATTATATTAATAAATATACTTATCGGTCTTACAGTCTTTATACTATAATATATTGAACTAAAGTAATGACAGTCAGACTGTCCTTGTTTATGATCACCCCCTTAGAATCTGAAATAAAACTTATTGCTACAATAAATTATATCAGAAAATTAAAAATAAAAATAAAATTAAATTAATAATAAAATAAAAATAAAAATAAAAATAAAAATAAAAATAAAAATACAATAATAAATAAAATTAAAAAAAATAAATAAAAGTACTTATTCTATGTTAGTAAAGAACAACCTGACTGCCCCCACCATCTTAAATTTAGGATCACCTTCTTGTCCGACGTTTCGAACCGCTACGGTTCATTCTCAGGAACTAAACTGAAAAACTTTGTTCGTGAAAAACATGATTTTTCAGTTTTTTAAAATGTTTTTTTCGTGGTTTTTACTATGATAATTAAAGCAGAGATTATTTTAAGTAATGTTATTAATCATGGTCTGGAACTATTGTACATTGAAATTATGGTCTTTTTATTTTATACATGAGGGTCTTATATCTTTTGTATGAGCCAAAACTGAATAAAATATCCTTTGTATAAGTCAAACAAAAATTTTTATGGTTATTTTCATTTAATGGTTTGCTGTAATTTTCATTCGTTCGTGCTTTTATGCACTGTCTTTTCATACCTCACTACTTGACTTATCTTTAGACTTATCTTTTGACTTTTTTAATATATTTTTATCTTGTAAATTGAGTTGAAACTGGACGTTTATTAATTTTTTATGGTTTAGAACCACTATTAGGCGACCTGCCGGAGTCAGTTGATCTGTCCGTTCGTCATAATCTATCAATATGTTCAAGAAACTCTATTGTTCTCTGCAATAGTATAAATAGGTAGGAATATCGAAAAGTGTTTGATAAGTTTTGGTAAATGATGCTTAGGTCAACTATAAGAAAATACAGGTCGAATATAAGAAAATTCAGAGATATACTAAAAATGCAAGCAAAATCTTGTCGATAACAAACTTAAATACTAAATCAGAAACTCTGAAACTAAGCTACCCAAGTATATTTAATTTTATAAACTTATATTTTAATTATTATGAAAATCTTAGATTGTGAAAAGGCTTTAAAAAAGACCGGCGGATGTAAACTGTGAACAAATTCTAGTAGATTTTACTTGGATCTCCAAAGTATTTATTTTTACTGTGTACTTGTTTACAACTCTTAGGTGTTTAAAGTCGTACTTGCCATTATTCATGCCAAAAAATGATTAAATAATTTATTATTTCGTATATATAAAGAAATATGAGATGCTTGAGATCTTAATTATTTATTGAATATATTTTTATACAATGTATTTTACACCAGCAAACATTTATTTTCTGTAAATATGTAGAGAACACTTGTTATATTATAATCGAATAAAGTGGCATTATATTTATATCATTTTCTTTTCCGCTGGAGTTTTTTTCTTATCAGATTCAAGAAAATGTGTTGAGCAAAAATCCATTTGATTGTAGTAACGAAATATTTATTTAATTTAAGCTTGTGTCTGTTTATTTAAATAAATATCTCTTTAAATTTCGTCGTTTTTTTCATAAAAGAAAACTACTTGAAATGAGGACACAATTTTCTAAGATAAATCATATTTTTATATTTAATAAGGATTTTACTTAATATTAGACAATCAATTTATTTAAATAGAAAAAATTAGTGCTCAGTATTGCATTTCTTATAAATAAATAAATTGATAATGAGGTTTAGGATGGCTCGATCGCTAGAGCGAAGGACTAGGAACTTGGTGATTCGAGTTAAAATTCCGGTTTCGGCCGATTGACACAGGCACCGCTGTAATAATTTACATGTGCTTTGTTTACAAACACATCGTAGACTTCTGTCGCTGATTGGCACCAATATTTGGAAGCATAAATAGAGCGACGTTAAAAAACATTTTAAAAAATTGATTATTTAAGTTTAAAAATCTCATATATTTGATGTAATAAGATAAATTAATCAAAATTTGTATTTGAAAGGAAAAATATTAAAGTTCTATGATCTGGATATTCTAAAAGATCATAGATTTCGCGGGTTTTCTTATTTCTTCCCCACAAAATTGGTACCATTGTCTGAATAAATATATTCCGATACTTCGGGGCGACTAATAGATCTACGAGAAGAAGTTAGAATACCTTTGGTGGAGAGGTCGGTAGCGAGTTTTTCTCCTTTATAAATATTGGTTCTAAAAAGTCAAGTCCAGTATAAGAAAATGCCTTTGTGAAGTTTATCATTTATGAGTATATCGTATTTGCTTTCTGACGGATTCAATCAATACAATGGCGAAATATCTTGCGCACTAGATCCTTTTCATGGCTGATCTAGAATTTTTGGCGAATGGCATCGACTCTCGATTGAATCCTGCTATATAAATTGTGCAAAAATATTTTACGAATGATCATATCCGTGATGGGATGCTTGCTTCAAAATTGTGATGGATGTTTTTAATCGTATGACAAATCTGCCTTTTTCAATCGAACTCCAACTCAGATTATACATTTCTCATCGATAAGTAGATGCAACTGATTAAATTAAGTTCCTTCTCGAAACACCCTTTTTTCGTGTTTACAGATGATTAGTTGCTATTCAGCCGGATAAGTTCCTTAGCAAACCTTTCGCGTTGAATCATTGCAAGGATTGAAGATTCCGTCTTCATAAACTCTTTCACTGATTATGGAAAAAAGAAAGATTATGGTTTAGCATGATCAGACTCTGAATCCCCTCCATTGTAGAATAATCAGCTACAACTCTGACTAAGCAATAAAATCGAAAATATCACGAATAAATGTTATTTATTACATGGCAATGTGTTCAACATACAGAATTTATCTTTTATGCTGACAATTCAGATGGAAGATAAATTATATAAAGATAAATTATAACTGAACCTATTTTTTTACCTATATTGCTAGGTCATTTATCAAGTAATTAGTCTTCAGATTATCGATTAATATCAAATTAGCAAATCATTTTATAAACTTAACCAATCCATTTTTTTCTGATTTATAAATAGTAAATTTTTATGAAAATGAATAAGGTACAAATTTTTTTAGCATTTTAATTATATTCGTATAACAAATAAACTTTTTAAATTTATTATTATTTAGAATTACGAACTATTCAAAAATCAAAGTTAAATTTCTTTTACCTTAAACATTTTTTGGATTTTCTCCCTCTTCTTTTATATTAACATGTATTAAATTTAGCATCAATTTATGTCTTAATAAATTATTGCTTTAAATCTTTAATAAAATTCAATTTAAAATTTTATTTAATGGAAGAATTGAATCGAATACATCAATAAATTATAATAAAGGCTAAAATTCTGTTTAAAAGCTTTCTAAAATACTTAAAGTATTTTTTTATTAGTATACATTAAAACTTTCTCTTTAAATATAAAATAAAGTTTTATACAGTTGGCAAATACAATGCATACAAATATTTATAATATTTCATTGTCTCATATTATTTGTATTAATCCCTAGGTTATGAGCACGGCGTCTGTGAAGAGCAATTAGAGGAACTGGTACATCGATTAGAGAACGTAACCAAAAGACTCGAGCAAGTATCAGCGCAGACATCTGGCTCTGTTGCAAGAACTAGGACTAGCATAGTGTTCATACCACCACAAACTCAAGAAATTGCAGTACAAACCAATTCACCGTCTCCCGATAACTCTCTTTCGTTTATTGAGGAATCGCTGCCGATCGAATCTGAAATTTCACAGTCGTCATCTTCAACCTCGCAGGAGTCTACACTTTCTTCTACAGCTTCAGTTGTAGAAATACTTAGGAACATGTCCATTGCAAGTTACGAAAGCCTTTTGACTGGGCCTGTCCAGGACTACATACAGCTTAGTCAGAAAATAGGCGATGATGTTTCAACTCATTCCAAATTAGTGGAGAAAGCTTTTCAGTTAGTATTTTTACTTTAACTTGAACCTTCTAACAGATTTTAAGGACACACACACGCGCGCGCGCGCACACGCACAACTGAGAAATGTATTGCATCAATATATTTGTGTTAAAATTAACAGTTATTCAAAACGCTGTAACTTTACCAAAAAATCTTTTTTTTTAGTGAAAAATGGACACTAAACCAACAAAATATCTAACAAGAGATACTTGGTCTAATTCGTATTTATGTGCATGTCTATATTTGTATCTGTATGCTACTCAGACACAATGGCTTTACCCAAGATGTTTATTTTATTCTACTCTTCAGGTGATATATTATAATTACACATACTTTATAGAGAAAGAGTGGCTCTCCATGAGGCTTAAATGTGGTGTCATTCTTCTTGAAATACTACGCAATGATATATAGGGAGTTCCACGTCTTCGTTTATTCTAGGATATTCCAGACATTCCGCGCTATTATATACATGGATATCGTGGAAATAGATGCCGAAAATACTGCGCTTAGTATGCATCTATATATGATGAAAATTGATGAATCCATGTTGTCTATCTGTTTATTCAATTACATTCAGCATTATACGGTGACTTTCTGTACTTTTCTTATCTCAATTAGATGGCTGTTTATATTTGCGATATCTTGTATTTCTATCTATAGCTATAATATAAATGGCAGGAAGACGTGCAATATGCACAAGTCACTGTCAGTTCACCTACACGATTGACAGACACTGCCATTATCTTCTATTTGTCAAAATAGTATTAACTCATATTGGGGCTCCGTAAGGCATTACAGAGTTCAAAACCGATACAAGAACAGCACTTTTCAACTCTCTTATATTGGGAATTCAGCCAGCAAGTGCTCTAGCCATATTTATTTCTTTCACTTCTTCAATAGGTGTTCTTCAAACGATAGATCAGTGTCTAACGTGATACTAAGGTAACTTAGTGTTTTCAATAATCGTATTTTGGCATCATTTTCTATCAAGGTAGCGTCGATCCTCTTTTTTTCGTAAGATTAATAGTTCTTAAGGTTTTCCTGTCACTAATTGGAAATCCCTCTCTCTTAGTCAGTTAATTAATAGTTAAAATTAAAAATTGTACTTATGCCGACTGTTCTGAATTAAATTCATAAATATATTTATCGATTTTAAAGTTTTGATCATATAAAATATTAACTAAAATAATGACAATCACACTGTCCTTGTTTATATTCATCCCCTGAAGAATCTGAAATAGAATGTATTACTAAAATAAATTATATTAACAATTAAAAATTAACAATAAAAAAATTAATAATAAAATAAAATAAAAAATACAATAATAAATAAAATACAAATAATAAAAACAATATTCTATGTTATTAAAGGTCAACCTGACTGCCTCCACCACCTCAAATTTAGATTCACCTTTGGTGTCGGACGTTTCAAACCGCTACGGTTCATACTCAGGAACTATACTAAAATGAAAAACCTAGCATGCTACTTTATATAATCAATCCCCACTCCAAATTTATTGGTGTAATATTTATAAGACCCCGACCTCCTTAACTTAAATGCGAAATACAAATTTTATCCATTTAACCAAGTTGCATTATGTACAAAAGTTTACGGTCGATATCCATTATTCTGCCAATTGCGTCGATAGTTAATTATACTTTACGAAATCCAAACTAACATTTGAGCCATCCTCTCTATCTATAATATCCGCAAGTATAGTCCAGCATTTAAAGAAGTTAGATTAATGCATGATGCAAGGATTGATTACCATTAGAAACAACAATCAATATCTGTGCTGTTCAGTGCCAAAAAAGAAATTCCTTCTTTAATACAGGAACAGAATTCTTTCATATGGATACGAGGAAGATTTAGTGCAACAGTTTTTAAGGTATACGTAAACTCGGTTCTGCCGCCGTACCAAACGTAGTTCTTGTGCGGAGACCAATACAAACAAGTCTTTTTAGACCTTTTGAAAGCAAATGGTGAAGCACTTGTTTTGATAAAGAGTACATTAAATGATACTTTAAGAGTGTGTGAGATAGGTATACAATATGATTATTTGTTCTATTCAAAATTCAAATCGAAATAATGTTTCTTAAATTCCAATTAGTAGCAAAGTCATTTTGTTTTTAGAAATTTTAAAAAACATATTATAAAATAATATTTTGAAATCCAATTCGGTTAAAATTCTTTACGTTTTAATTAAATGCCTATTAGAAAATTTAATTTAGGATAATAATTATATGAAACTGGAAAGCGAACTTATTAATTTGATTGTGTAATAAAGACTTTGTGAAAAGATATTTTCCTATGCTCTTCGGGTTCTGCATTTTTCAGTGTGCAAATAGATTGTTAAAATTAGTTTAGATCGATTTTCGAAATTAGGTTAACCGGAGGGGTAGTATCCCTAAGAGTTGATCTTAGCTTTAAATAGAATCGCGGAGAACGAAAAATCGGATTTACTGATCAGATACCTACCGATTAATAACATTTAACGATTTTCATTAATCAAGCGTCAAGCAATCATATAATCTTACTTATAAAATAAACTTCGAATAATCAGCATCTCATGAATAAAACAATTATGTAACATACAAAATTTTTATTTGTACCTAATTTCATTGCCATTTCGTCCTTAGCAATCTCAAAAACGTATTGAGTGTGTAAGTAAGTTTTCAGCCCTTTTTTTTTTAAAAATGTGAGGTTCTATTATTAAAGCATAGTTACGTATCCTTTACTCAAAATATCGTTCATCGGAATCTATACCTTTTTCCCATCTTTCTGGCAATTTATGAATCCCCTTCGAATCCAAAAACATATTAAATCAATTTTTATTCTCCCTACTGAATTGCAGTGTATTATCGTAAGAGCATTCTGCATTGATCGAAATAAGTAGTTGTCAGATGGTGCAAAGTCTGGACTGTGGGGTGGTTGAGGCAGAATTTCTCATTTAGTATTCTCTAAATAGTTTTGGACCGAAGTTGCAATATGAGGCTGAGCGTCATCGTGATGAAAAATGTTGGACTCATTCCTGGTCCCATATTCTGGCCGTATTTCCTATAATGCTCGTTTCAAACAAATAACTTGGTTTCGATACTATGGTCCTTTGATCTTTTGACCACTCGGAAGCAGTTAGTAGTATACAACACCCTTTGATTCCACCATATGCAAAGCATAACCTTATTTATGTGAATATTTCGTTTCGGTGTCGATTGGACGGGCTCGCCCGACTTTGTATACTATTTTCTGCGTTTTGGGTTATCATAGTAAATCCACTTTTCATGACCATTGAGAATACGATACAAAAATGATTTATTTTTATACTGCTGTAGCAATATTTGAGACATTCAAAATCGCTTTTCGACGTCTCACAGCATCAATTTTTACGACACCCAGGATCCAAACTCTTGAATAAATCCCAATGCTCTTAAAGTGCAAGAAAATGGCTTGTTGTGTGATACCCAAAGATGTAGAAATTTCTTGAATCTGACACGGATCCTCATCCAGAAAAGCGTCTAATTCCTTGTCTTCAAATCTTTTTGACTTTCCGGAGCGATTCTTATCTTCAACTTCAAAAGGATCACTTTTGAACCACTCGCGGCACGTTGATTTACCAATACCTTCCGCCTCATAATTTTCCGAAAGCAAACGACAGGCCTCAGCTACACTTTTCCTCGTATTAAGCAATAGTAGCAGCGCTTACCATAAATGACGTTGATTTAGCTGGAAACTTGCCATGAATTTGCTCGATAAAATGAACTACAACGAAAGAAATGCTCAAATGTAATGCTGCAGAGTTTTTCACAGATACACAGCCTACAAATATAATACATGAGGTCTGACATTTCTGCCAGAATTGATTGGTGATGCCATATTTTAACAAATGCTGGAAACTTACTTGTGACCTAATATATAATTTTCTTTTCTTAAAAGTTCTTTTTTCAGATTTTATTTCTATTTCAAAGAATTATTAATTAATGAATCTTTCCCTCCATTGTAAGCCGAGAATCTGACTCTTGAGAATCTGAATCTGACTAGACATGAAAAAGTGTTTTTACAGCATGATAATGCTCGACTCCATGTTGCGAAAGTGGTCAAGACATTGTTGAAATGGGAAGTTCTACCCCATACGCCGTATTATCCAAATGTTGCTCCCTCAAACTATCAATTGTTTCGATCAATGACACACGGTCTGGTTGATCAGCACTTTCGGTCTTATGAAGAGGTAAAAAATTGAATTGATTCGTGGATCACTTCAACAGATGACCATATTTTTCGAGCGGGATTCGTATGCTATTCAAAAGATGAGAGTAAGTAGTGACCAACAATGTACAATACTTTGAATTATAAATTTATAACCAGTTCTTTACAATAAAGCCTCAAAATTTGGAAAAAAACGGTAGAAGCAAAATTGTACACCTAATAGTTTATAATACATCTTATAGATAGATACTTAGGCATCGTTTTCTACAGTCAAAACGCAAAACTCGTTGTGGAAGTCGGCAATAGACATCTTAAAATCGATTTCTATAGCCAGAACATAAAACTTACCATGGAAGTCGTTGATAGATCTCTGGACAGCATTTTCTACTGTTCAAACAGGAAACTTCCCGGAAATGTTGTCGATAGACACTTGGACATTGATTTCTACCACTAGAACACGAAATTCCCTGTGCAAGTCGTCCCGAGACTTTTGGGTATCTGATTTTATCGTCTGAACATGAGAAACTATGATTTTTTCTAAAGAAACCAACTGGTATTAAACTTTAATATTCGTATGTTAAAAATTAAACTTTTCTGCAGCGATACCTGAGATCATCTGTGATTTGAGTGACGGCGCAAGCGCGTGCACGCGATTTTGTATGTGTTTCTATAGATATATCCTGCGACATTATTTAAGGGTCTTAGGAATGCAAGCTTTTTGCTATGCTTTACAAAACTACAAGTACTTGTATATACAAGTATTTTGGAGAATGGATGGACATTGCATATTAGAGAAAATGCGTTTTTGAGAATTCTTGCATATTGAACCCGTGGTTTTATATATGAAACATCTTTTAAGTCAATGATTTCAGTGGAAAATGATTCTATAACTCAGAAGTAGTATATACACATTTAAATATCATCGACTGAACAGAGTTTAATATTTTTTTTCATGATTTGACATTTAATAATCTAAAATTTAGTGAAATATAAAATTTAGAAAAAAAAATTTCTAAACAAAAAAGTAAATAGAGTAGCGGTCGTGCCATATAAAGGATCTATTTTAGTATCAAAATGTAAGAACAAACCTAAGCAAATTTAATTAAACAATGACATTACAGACATATTTTACAATAAACACTTTGTAAATAATATGTATATAGAAAAAGTATAGAAAGAATAATACAAAATAACTTTAATTATTGAAGCTTCTCTCAATGTCGCTTCAACCTTATTCGGCTTTTAATAGCTGGTTACTAAATAAATTAAATAGTTACGGGCCACTAAGTATTTTATTGGACTCACCGAGTACTTGACGAAAAATGTAAGTTGTCATAAAAAACTTAATAGGATGTTCTTAGCTAATGACGAAGATGAAAATATAATGTACGCGAGCGTTCTAATTTAATCTGACTCCGAAGGTTGTTTCACCGAACTATCTTAATCAGCGGTTGATGCACTATGCGGGCGCGCAATGACCCCTTTTTTATTGTCGACGGAGCAGAAGAAACAGATCGAGTACATACGCATTGATAACAGAACTTTAATCAGCATAAATAAATATCTTTTTTATCCACTAAACACAACTATTACTTGCTCTATAAGTATGTATAATAAATGAAAAACTGTATCTTTCAAATACATTAATTATGAACTCTGAAGAAATATTTTTTATTGCATGAATACACAAATCGAGTTTCAAGGTATTGTTTAATTTTAGTTTATTCTGTTGATAAATCAAAAAGATTATATTATTGTTTTATGGATTTTTTAACTGTAAATTATAAATAAAAATTTATTCTTCATATAATTTTGTTATTAACATATCAAGTGGCGTGGTAATACCACGAAGGCGAGAACGGCTGAGCTATGGTACTGCCATTATACTATTTACTTCTATATTTATATTTCAAAATTTCAAATCACGGAAAAAAAATACTAAACTTTGTTCTACCGAGAATTTTACAACGTATATATAACACGTCGTTCAATATATCCCAAGACTAACCCAGAGATAGTGCTAGTAGTACCAAACTGGCCACGTATCCCTAGAGTACGAACCTTTGTATGAAACGTGTAAAAATTTCACATCGATCGGACTACAAACAACCGAGTTATCGAGATTAGAGTAAAGTTACTTGTAATTTGTTTGAAAAATGAAAAAAAGCGAGTTTCGCTGGATGCCGCGATTGCTTTCGGTGGAACAAAAACATCAACGACTCTACGAATCGGAGAGCTGTGTATCGCTATTTACTGGCAATAAAAAAGATTTCCTGCGTCGATACGTGACCATGGATGAAATATGGATACATGATTCCACTGCGGAGCCGAATTGGCAATCATCTGTGTGGCGCATGACTGTTGAGCCGCCCAAAGCGCCCAAAAACGTAGCAGTCTGCTGGAAAAGTCATGGCGTCTGTTTTTTTGGATACACATGGCTCGATTTTCATTAACTATCTGGAAAAAGGTAAAGCGATCAACAGTGATTATTATCTTGACTGTTGTTACGTTTGAAGGAGGATATCGCATCAAAACGACAACACATGAAGAAGAAAAAAATTCTTTTTCACAAACACAATACACCATACCACAAGTCCATGAAAACAATGGCAAAATTGAACGAATTGCACTTTGAGTTGCTTCCGTAACCCCCGTATTCGGCCGTTACTGACTCTTTGCTATATACTATTTTTGACTGAAATATTTGACTAAAAAGCTGTTTTATATGTAAAACCACAAATGTCGTATGCAAAATAATCAAACTATGATGTTATTTTTAATCATATATATATATATATATATATATATATAGTGATGGAACTAGTGTTGTATAAGTAATAAATAAATAAGCAGTGTTAAGTTAACAATCTATGAGCATGTCTTTATTAAATAGATCTACACACTACTACATTAAATAGATCTACACACGTCTAAAGTGTCTATGCGGTCTCAACAGAATAGTTCGCCGTGGGGCTGCACGAATCGGCCAAGTGGCGCACAGACACATGCATACGGCATACGCTGAGTGCGCAAGGAGGGTGCTGCGCATAACGCCACTCAATCTCGTTACAACGGTCTCTCTCGTTACAGCAAGCGCACTCTTTATTCATTCTCTCACGATCAAACACGCAAGCTTTTCTTTATTTCTTTCATCCAAATATAATCAAAACAATAATTAGATGTATCTTCTTTGATTTGAATTCTTGAGTTTGGCTATCAGGTATGTTATCCAGTAAATTTTTAATTAACTTCTTTATTTTAAATTCTAAATGATATTTTTTCTCTATTGCTTTTATATAAGAGCCAAACTATTTGGTTTGAGTCAATTCTCAACGTCACTCTACTTGCTTTCGCATTTGTCTGAAAACATATGATACTATTAATTATTTAATATTAATTTCGTTAGCCTAATGTGAGTTTCTTGTCTCAAACTTTTAATGAAAATATCAGCGAGTTGATCTGAAGATTTAACTCACCGAATTTCTACGAATTTCTTTACTTTACTAATGCATTCTTTAATGTAATGTTCTTTTCTATCGATCATGTAGCGCAATCTATTACTACCATCCGTTTTAGCACAGGCTGGAGCTGCCAAATTATCGCAATACGAAGTCAATGGATAGAAATCTGAGGTCAGTATAACCATTAAGGAGTTATGCAGTGCAATGAGCTCCTGATAGATGTTGCGCATTGCTACGTATACGACCTGACGCATTGAAAACACCAGGTTGGGTTGCTTTTGCGTTTTCCATCCTATCGTATCCCCGTAGAGTCTAATAACTTATCCGCATGTGGTTAATGCTCCTTTACATTTCGAGAGAGTCGCATCGAAATAAACTACAAAGTCTATTCCTAGACCCCTAAACATTAAGCCTATTTCTTTAGTTCCTGCTAAATATTGAAACAATCTTTTAACCATGTTCCATTTGTTAGCGGTAGTATTGATCTGATGTCTACTCAATACATTAACCGAGTAAGATATATCCGGATGCGTAGAATTTACCAAATAGAGTAAAGATCGGACTATTTCCCTGTACAATGTGTTGGGCAGGTTCTAGAATTTTTCCAGAATTCTCTTCGCGCTTGTTTCTATTTCTATCAGTGGAATCTGTCACTGCCATGGATCAATTTACTTTTCTAATATCAGTGAATCCGAAGCGTTTCATCATTTGGTTAATAAATTTAGCTTGGGTCATTTTTCATCGTTTTCTTATCTATATCCCGGTCGATGCTAATACCTAAAAATTCTTTGAAGGACTCGAATTCTTTAAGTTAAACTCCACTGCTAGATAACTTATCAAATTATCGATTTCGCTTGTATTATATCCCATAATCAAAATGTCGTCTACGTTAAATAAAACAACTACTACTCCTAGGTGACGATTTCTCACAAATAAATATAGGTCCATATCGCTATACTTAAAACCTAATTTGCTAATGACTTCAGAAACTTTCATGTTCCATCGTTTAGGACTAATCTTTAAACCATAAAAAGTCTTTTCCAATGTTAGAATGTTTTTATTTTTCCTGACCGGATCTGTCGTTAAAAGTTCTGTAAATCGAAGATATATGTCTTCATCTATTTCGTCGTAAAGAAACGCTGTCTTTACATCAAGCTGTTTTATTTGCAAGCTGAATTTGCTCGCAATTGCTAGAAATGATCTAACTAAGATTAATCTCGACACGAACGCATACGTTTCTTTAATATCATACCTGTTTTTATCTTCAAAACCTTGGATGACTAATCTCGCCTTATGTGTAATTTTCCCTTGACTATCAATCTTCCTCTTAATGATCCATCTGGAATCCAGTATATTCAGTCTACTTTGTTCTAGCCGTATTTTAGTTTTGTTTATTTTCGAGAATATTCTTTTAGTTGTTAATGAATCTATTTCGGCCTTAGTTGCTCGATTCCAGAATCTACGCTCAGGTGAGTTGACAGCTTCTCTATACGTCTGTGGGTCATCTTTGATCTTTGCCAGTAAGGGGTGATATTTGATGTCATCGTTTATGTTACCACATCGCGAATCTAGGGAAAATAATGCAATTTTCAGATTCGCTATATCACTGCTTCTCACTCAGCCTTTTGCTGATAGGCAAATTCTTGTGATTTTCCACTGGACCGTTTTCGGTTCGAGCTCCATTCTCAGTCTCTCTTAGTCTGAAACCAGAGTTTGAGTCATTGTCATAGTAGTTTTTATAAACCAGATTTTTAATAAATCGTACGTCACGAGATTCAAAAATCTTGTTCTGTTCCGATAAATAGATATTATATCCGTTTGTAGCGTATCCTACAAGAAAGTCTCTGATTCCCGTCGTGCTAAATTTAGAACTCGCTCCTCTCTATTTTCTAAACACGGCTACGCATCCGAATCTTCTCCATCTATCGTTTTCTTTTTTAAAGTTTTCTGTAAGTTTCTTAAGAAGTATATCGAAATTTATTAATTTATGTGGGGTTTTATTATACAATTAAACGACTGTTTTAACGGCAAGATCCCAGTAACCTCCCGGAAATCCCGAATCAAACATCAACGACCTGACTCTATTTTCTATCGTTCGATTAAATCATTCAGCAACACCTTTATGTTCCGGCGTGTCGGGACGTTACAGTATTGTAACCGGTAAATTTAGTGCCTTTGTCGCTTCGAAGAAAGCACACCTTTTCCTCTTTCTAAATATTTGCATGTATCATTTTTATGTTTCTTTGGATAAGCTATGTCTACTCTACAGAAATCGTCAACAATAACTAGAATGAATTTATATCCGTTGGGATAAGAAACTAGACTGATTGGTTCCATCGTATGTGCGTAGATGTTTTTCAACGGTCTATCAGATGTTTGTATAATCGTACTGAAAGGCAATGTAACAATCTTAATTATTAAGCAAGTCTCACATGTTTCTATTCCGGATAAATCGGAAAATCAATTTTGTTCAATGCGTGAGCGTTTTGCTTAGCATATTCAGTGATATATTTACTGGAAACATGTCCCTGCTTCAGGTGCCATAACATGACTTTACTAAGTGTGTGACTGCTTTTATTTTTCTGTTCTTTGATTCATTTCTGATAATCTACTTTCTCTGTTTCTGATAAAGTTTCTATTGAACGAATGTTTCTGTCATTTATTGTTGTCAAGAGTTCAGTCACTCTTGACAGGTTCAGTTTTCCCAATTTGCTCCTGTTTGACTAGAGCAATTTCTAACGTTTTTACTGCGCTACTCTTTCTTCTAGTTTCATATCCGTGTTCTACATATCCATGTTGTAAAAGGGTAATATCTATTTCATTCGCTTCAGATATTTTATCATAATATCAAACAACCAGAATGGTGATTCATATTTTTCGGACACGATTCATCTTTTCGACTTGGGATCTAGAATGTCTATCCCTTCTTTATTTAAATAGATTTCCAAACCCTGTTCTAGAATTTTTCTAAGTGAAAACAGACTTTTCGATAAGTTCTTCAGCAATAAAATGTTGCTGAAAGCGAGGCTTCTACCATCTTGAGTTATGGCGGCAATATTGCCCTTACCACTTAATTCTAGATCGACATTCTTATTCGGGCATCTGATTCGAAAAATCGGAATCCAAACTTTCAAAGCTAATCTCACATGTTGCACCTGAGTCTGCTATAAATTTCAAAATATTATTTGTTCTTATTTTATGTAAATTGTTTCTTTCAAAATAATTAAAATGTGTATCAAAAGATTTCTTTCCTTGCTACTGATCAGTTTCGTTTACTACTGTAAAACTGAAGGGATTCTTTAGAATTCGCTTTTTCTTATTCCTGTTACTCTTACCAGTGAGTTTGCTTTTTTTCTACTGAAAACGTGCTCTCTTACCAAAGCTTTATCATTTTACATTGTTTAGCAACATGCGTAGCCGTTTTACAGCATCTGTAACAAAATATCCGTCCTGGTATAGGACATTTCGCACTTCTATGCCCATTCATGCCGCGGTTATACCTTCTCGTATCGTTGTTATCTCGTCTCTTCCTAATCTCCTCACATGTTTCAAATGGTCTCCTCCGTGTAAAGCGCGGAGATGACCTTTTGTTTATCGCAGTATATGAGCTTACAGGCGCTTCTCTCTCTGGACTTACTGCTTCAACCTGCAACATCAAATATTTCAGCTTTTCACAGTAATGTTTCGATGTCTTTATACGCCAAAAACTGAGAGACACTGAACGCACGACAGGGAGCATTGTCATGATACAGAACCCAAGTCTTCGTGATCTCTGAACGCACTCGGAGCACACTCTTTCTTAATTTTTCGAGCATATTCCGGTAGAATACTTGATTTACGGTTTGTCCAGGTAGTATAAAATCTTTGTGGACCATTCCTTTACTGTTGAAGAAGCATATGAATTTTTGACATTGGCGCTCCAGGGGACAGCCACTGTTAGCTTTGTCGTTTAGTTTCGGAGTCATATTTTGTAAGAACCAACTTTTATCACCAGTAATAACTCGATCGAAAAGAGCAGGATTACTATCAATCTGCTCGAGAAAATTTGAGCGATGTTCATTCGGTGGGCTTTTTGCTCATCTAAAGGTTCTTCGGTACCATCTTCGCGTACAGCTTTTTCATGGCGAAATCTTTGGCTAAAATCTTTCTAACTGTTTCCCGGTTAATATTCAACTCTTCAGCCAATATTTGAATGGTTAGTCGCCGGTCTTGACGCACAAGAGCACGGATACGCTGAGCATTCGCGTCAGTTCGCACTTGAATTAGCCTTCCGCTCCGTGCCTCGTCTTGGACGCTCTCATGGCCTTTTTTAAAATCGCCATGCCACCGAAGCACCTGACTACGACTCAAGGCATCACTACCATACATTTTAAGCACGTTTTCATAAGTTACTGTTGCGCTTTCGCCGAGTTTCGCACAAAATTTTATCTCGCACCGTTGCTCTAAATCTCTGTGTTCCATTTTTGGGACACGCACTACTCGCGCGTTGTTATAAAACACCAAACAGCTAGCGAAGAAATAATGGTAAAAGGATCGTCAAGGTCTCTATCAAAAGATTAGGTGTTTATTATTACTGTTGCGGAGTTACAGGTTCGCAGTATTACCACAGGCCGAGAAATAAAATCGGTCGCATTACTTAATTGTCTGATCTCGTATAGTTGTGAATTAACGATTACTTTTTACAAGAATATATTAAATACTTATTGCAATATAGTATAGAATATTATATTTTTATCACTCAGTAGTCCGTTGCTTTTGAAAAAGTGAAAAATCTTGTTTAATAAACAAATCATATAAATTTTTATTACATGAAAAAAAAAAATCAGCATTCAAATATTTATTTTGTTTCTTTTTAACAGAATTCAATTACAATTTCTAAAAGCAGCATCGTCACGTCCTGTGCCAGAAAATCATTCTGAGCAGGTATCGCTGTTCAGTCCAATTTCGACGCAAATCCAGGAAATTCAAGAATTCCGAGAGAAGAATCGTGGTTCACAGTTTTTCAATCATCTCTCGGCCATTAGTGAGAGTATATCGGCCCTTGGCTGGATTGCTGTCACGCCCACTCCTGCACCCTATATAAAGGAAATGAACGATGCTGGCCAGTTTTATACGAACCGCGTTCTCAAAGATTGGAAGGAAAAGTTAGTAATTTGAGAACAAATCCTCTACTTTAATTATTTTACAGAGAAACTAATAAGTATGTAATATCCATAAAATTAATTTTCTTTTGCGCGACATACTTTTAAACTTTTGATACATTGCAGTAGACAACTCGAATCACTAGTCACAACGACTTACTCTGTAAGATTCCACGATATTGAATTGCATTTTGTGTGTGTGTGTGTGTGTGTGTGTGTGTGCTAATGATAAAATTCAATAGAAACATATTATTCTCTATATGGTGCTTATTCATATTCTTCAAGAATTTTTTTTTGCAATCAACTATAATTGACCCTATGTTTGTTCGATGATGTAATGCTTTCGCATTATGTTATTTATAATAATGTTGATGAAGAGGAATACGAATAGTTTCAATTTCTTTTTAAACTTTTTTTTCTGTATATTTTACGTATATTATAGAGACGATGTAAGTAACACAGGTCAACAAAATTGGGTTTTTTTCATAGAAACTAGAGTATACCTTTCCGAAAAAATTCTTTGCACTGAATAAAAATTCGGTCCTAGAATCGTAATAATACTTCAGTTTCTTTTAGATATTCTAATCTAAATGTTTGAAAACACTATTTTTATCCTTAATGAGATTATATACTCCTTTACATTTTATTATACTTAAAATATATAGAAAGTTTCTTAAAGTAATATCTAATTCTTTCAACTGTTCTTGAGTTTGCTCAAATATCTTTTCGCTGAGTAACGCATTTTAAAGTTTTCATTATTATAAATTATTTAACTTTATTCTGCCTACTCCACTAAATCAACCAAACACTATCGTTTACTCTACATATAATGAATAAAATGAGTACTTGGCCTACGATGGCTCGACTGCTAAATCAAAGAACTGGTAAATTGGTGATTCGCGTTCAAGTCCCGGACTTGGCCGATTTATAAAAGCACCACAGTAAGTATTTACATGTGCTTTGTTTATTAACACATCGTAGAGCTACGTTGCTGATTGCACCATTATCAGAAGCAGAAATAAAGCCACGTTAAATAATATAAAGAATTTTGTAAATTCATATGATCATACATTCTTAAAACTTTCAATTTAGAACCAGTGTATTAATCTACAGAAAGATTGTTTGTCTTAGTTTTCATTCATTACGTAACTTTAACTTATAAAACGGATAAGATTTTAATGCTTTTGATCTGAGTAAAGGTTTACTGAATTACAGTCAAAAGAAGCAGAATTTTATTAGTTCGAGTCCAAAAACTCTGTGAGGCTCTCGGCTCTGGGCGGCTGCACTCCTGGAGACACGGAATAGACCGTGCGACGGCAATGAAGGCCGGCTGCGTGACAGTCCCGTCGTGCTATGAGCACCACCAAGATGGCGGTGGGCTCTGCTGCTCTCTGCGCGCACAGGGCTCGGTGGCACGCGGCGCGTCCTCGCGCTGCCCGTGGCAGTGGCCATGGCTTACAGACGATCTCCTTCATCCGGGGCTCTCGGGGTATACACGGGAAGTACATTCGCTGGCTCTGACCCTCGTCTCCTTCGATTATCTTCCCCGTGTAGGTCGAGGATGGTGGGTAGCGCGAGTGGTTGCTGAAGTCATCTATACTGCTTGGCGGTTCGACGAAGAACCTCTTTGTGAAGAATCGCGTTGAGCTTTAGCGTCGCGTTACTATAGTGCGCGTTCGATATCGATATATCGAACTGCTCGCGATACTCAATTGTCGGAAATGACGGTTACAAACTCCCCCTCCCAAACTCTACGTAGGAAGTTCGGAATTCGACATCGCCAGTTCGGGTTTGAGTATTTTACTTTACGTCTGTTGCCTACTCTATTCGCTGATGACAACGTAGTGACGTTAACGGAAAGTAAAGAAAAACAAAATTTATTTATCTATGAATTTCTATATCTAACCTAATACTATGGTCTTATTATTATGATAATACCTAACCTATGTCTATTGTACTACCTTATAACCTAATCAAAAGAACTTCTAAAGGTACCTTCATAAGAAGTAAAAACGAGTTTAATATAATACTGAAATACCAAACCTACAACTATCCTTCCGAATCTACGCTTACTTCTATTATTTCGTCTATATCTATTTTTAACCTACTTTCAGCTCGAGTTTTCCTATTTCTATACTTAAATGTACATTCTTCATTCTTCTTTCCTATCGCCTTCTTCTTAGGATTCTTCTATTGCCATTAGAACCATGCTCTAAGGTGTTTCTATTGATATTTGTACCTCAGATCTATATATCTATCATTGGTGTAAGTCTGGTTTTTCCTATTACCATTTGCGTTGCCGACTTATGGCAACGATGTCGTTCTTAGCCCGAGCTCATTCGTTACCCGTTTTCTTCACTCTGGCTTATCACGCTGTTCTTTACTACTGGCCGGTATTTCTGAACTTTCTTCATTCCCTTTTTGATGCTCCGCTAGAAACAGGGGAGATATCAGAGTTTTATTTTCTATTCTTTAAGAGCCAGCTGGTGTTGATCGGATCGCACTGCTTTACGAGCCATTCTTCGCTCTTTCTCGACACGGGTTAATCACCGTGATTACACCCTCCGATCTATACCTGCTCCATCAGTAATGTTAGTAGGGGAAAGTTTGGGTTGGCTCTAATATGGCTTTTTCTAGCTATGATGTAAGGAAGAATATTATATGATATGGAGAAGAATGTGGTGCGATATGGGGAAGTTTTATGGGCGGTACATGACTTGTACTTGTTGAAGTATACCGACGCTGCTGGCATACATACCATAACTGGCTCGGTGGTGTGACCCAGTGCACCGGTTACTTACTGTAGCGTTTCAGCCACTCATTGCTGTTTTACAGTGGTATCTACCTTTACTATGGGCATCATTGTGGCTTACGTCGTCTGTACGTTAATTCCTTCTACTTTCGCTTCTGACGATTCTTGTCGCGTCGTCTTTACTGTCTTGGACTGCGCTCCGCTGTCGCTCTCCTCCTCCCAAGGTGAAGCTGCAGGGATCGGTCTGCCTCTGCACGTGGTGCAGGATTGAACTGAAGCAGAATCTTCCTTTGCACGGATGTGAGCAATCGGAATAGCAGTGACCGTACTCACGCACTTCCAACACCCTTCGCCCATAGCTGGTATGCGAACTTGCACTGGTAAAAGCATCGAGGGTCGGGATGGGTGGGGTATCTTGGGATGTACGAGATCTTGCGGGGGTTCAACAACCATATTCATTAAGGCTGGAATGTGTTTGTGTTTCTTGGCCGTATCCGTATCCTTCGCCAGTTCCTCGTAAATGTCGTCAGCGCTGGCCACTGCAGTTACCTCGTGCGGTAGTTTAAGGATTATACGTCGGCACTTTTCTTCGACTGCAATCATTCGTGATCATGGAAGACGTAGAAGCTAGGCGCGTTAGGGGCTCCTCTGAGCTTATTTCGGAAACTGCACCTTCTCCGGAATTTTTGTCGTTCCTATACTTCTGGGTCGGTAAGCAGAAGACTTGTGTCCAGCAGAGTAGGCTCGAATAGCATATTGTTTATCAATCGACCTATCTGTGGTCGTTCTTCGTCAATCCCTAGATCCTGATTCGCATCTGGATTGAACGAGATCAAATCGATTTGCCTTCCTTGATCTCATACCTCGTGTAGAACGTCTACTATTTCCTTCATGTTTAGGTGGTGTATCGTCACCTCTAATGTACGTCCTTGCATGGACCGAACACTCCCGGGGGAGTGTTATCGGAGTCTGTTCGGAGGCCGTTTCTATCGACGATATACCCTTGATATTTTACCTCTGGACAGTAGAATTCAAATTTCTCGCTATTGATTCGAAGTCCTACTTCCTTGAGGAGCAACCCGGCCTTCAGTTTCTGTCTATGTTCTTCGAATGAGTTAATAGCGACAATAATATCGTCCATATACACAAAAACTGAGGGTTGTCATTCAGGACCAAAGATGACATCCATGCGGCGCTGAAAACTGGCGGGAGTATTGGTAAGTCCATAGGGTATTCGTGTCTACTGGTAGAGACCCTTATGTGATAGGGCAAATGCCGTTATGTCTTTGCTTTGCTCGTCTAATGGTATCTGATGTTAGGCCTGGCTAAGATCTATCTTGGATAAATATCGAGTACCTTGGAGGTTATCAAGAAGTACATCCATATGCGGCAGTGGGTACGCATCCTTTTTGGCGACTTGATTTACCGCTCTGTAATCGATGCAGAAACTGATTTTGCCGTCTTTCTTCGGTACTATTACTGGACAACTACTCCAGGAGCTCTCGGAAGGCTCAATAATTCTTTCGTGCGTGCGCTTATCAGAACAATTTGTCGGGAATGCAAGGTAGCCCTTATTTAATGGAATGGTGTCCTTGTACGTCGATATGGTGTGGCGATAGTTATTCCGGTGGTAGATTAGTTCGTGATTCTGGCAGCAAGCCTCGCAGTCTACTCTCAAGTACTTCTCTCTCTCTCTCTCTTTATGTGGCCTATGAAGGACCACGAGTCCTTAGGCTCTAATAAATTCAATTCTAATTAATTAATTAATTCTTTGATTCATCTTGGCCCCGAACGCTATTGCTGCTAATGCAGTAATCACCTGCTGGTGGTCTCCCTACCCGCTTGCAAATTTTCGAAGTATTTTCCTGGGTGTATGCCTGGTCGCTGTGCAAAGTCGATGGTTATCTTAAGCTTCGAGACTTTGAAGAGTGCTCTTGTTTCTTGGTTGACAATGTTAATGGTAAGATCGAATTCTTTATCATTGGCGCATAGCTGTCCGTCAGGTAGTTGCATGTAAGACCCAACTGGTATGATCGCCCACTGGACCGTTTTTTCCGCTTCTCGCCCAATATAATATATTTCCGTGTCTCCGGATCTACCAGTGCTGGGAATATTTTCCCTGCTATCTTCAAATTCCAGAAAAATCGATTTTCATCGTCTTGTATTATTGCAAGGGGGGGTAGACGGGTGATTTCCCTCGCTCGTATAGTGATGTTCACAATACGTAGACGGTGATCGACATACGTGTCACTAATTATTAGAGTCATATGACTGGGAGATGTGGAGTTGACTCCATTCTCCGGTCCCCTTCTTAGTTTTCCGACACATGTCTGTTGGGTCCGCAGCGAGTGCAGTTAGCGGTGGTTACATCCTTTTCTCCACAATTAAAGCAGTGTAGCTTGCGTTTATCAGGGTATAGATCTGCCCAGTGATCTTTTCTGCTGCAGATTCAGCATGGTCGATTGTCTGGCCTAGGGCTTTTTCTTCTAGGCTCTCTAGGTTCTTCGGTGGATTTTTCTCCTAGGCTCTCCTAGACTCTTCTGTGGCATCCGAGGCCTTTCTGTCTGGACTAGCTGACCTGTCATGACTAGTAGTTCTGTCTCGTATAGCCTCCGAACGTGGCCGAGACTATTGATGTTGATCGATCGTATCACGATATGAGGAGTATGACCGTTCGGGGTTCTGTCGTGAATATGATCGGCTCTAGTGGGGTAACGGACTCCTATTTTGGCTTGATGATAGCCGTTATGACATATGTGTGGATTGGGACGATGAGGGTCGACGGTATTCAGCTGAGGGGCTTCTGAACCGTCTAGTTCTTTCGAACTGCCTCTCCAGTGATCGCCGTCTATTCAACGGCGGTAAAGGGTTCCAATTCCTCGTGTCCGGCGTGGTGTTTTGTCGTCTCTCTTCCTTGTTTGTCAATATTGAGGTTGTTGGTTCGGCCACAGTAACTTGCCTTATTACCACTTTCGGTTTATCATCGTGCAGAGCAGCTACTCTCGATCGACCGCCTGAGCTTATTCGGCCAGTTGGGGAGCATGCAGCTGTAGTGACCATGTATTTGTCAGCAGGTCGCTGTGCTTTCTACCGCTGAGCGAGCTCCCTCTTCACCTCTATCCGTTGTTCTATTCGCTGCAATTTGTCAATCGAGCTGAAGTCGCTGCGATTGATTTTTTCTATAAAGTCGTGATGTAGGTTGCGATAGATTTTGTCCAACTGCGTGTCGAGAGATTCATTTGGTTATTATGTTTGATCTCTAATTTCCTCCTCTAAGCGCAGTGCAAAGTCTATTGAACGGAATTTACATCTTATGGCCGACTTTATATCTTCTAGCGTTCACCAGCCTTTATAGATTGGTCTTACCCATATAAGTGTTGCTCCGCACAGGACTCCTGGTATAAGTTTTAATACGTTTTCGATTGGAAGTTCTAAGCTTCCGATGGTTTTTTCAAGTCTCTCTATAAATTCGTCAACGTCTTCTCGCAGCTCTCCAGAGAAGCGCATTTGCCATTGTCGGAGCCTCTGATCTATTCGTGTTTCTCTCGTATACTTGCTGTCGCACGTGCTGACTGTTTTGCATAGTCGACGCGGCGTGTGAGTCCTTGCTGCTTGTATGCGATAGAGGTATGCCTTGTGGTGCGTGTTGCGCCTGCATGTGCATTAAGGCTAAGCATTGCTGCATCGCTACTGCCAAGGTGTTGGCATTATTCGATGCATGCGGCAAGTTGTTGCCATTATTTATACCGGTGTGATGCGCCGGTAGTGCCGTTCCTGTTGAGAGATTACCTTGCGGTGAAGAAAGGTATGGAAATATTGGCCATGGTGGCGGCATGTTGCTGCAGCTCTGTTGCGTGCTTGCCGTCTGTTTGTTCTCTATTCTCTCCTATTCAGGATTATGTTTGTCAGGTGCTGTATTTGTGGCTACTACTAGTTTGTTGTCAGTTTCCGTTAAGTTCAGGACGTTCGTTATATCGGATAACTCATGTGAATGCACTTCAATTTTGCCGACTTCATCGAAATCTATCCATTCTGCTACGTCTTTTACGAAAAGAAGTCATAGTTCACGTCGAGCTAGCCTATCACGAAGAACCTCCAGTGACTCATCTAATTTTATGTTCTGGTGTTGAGCTTCTATTAGCAGCTCTTCTTTAGTCATTTCGGCGAACATATTGTTCAGCCGTCTTTTTTCACTAGCCACTACATCGTCTTCGATTGGTGCAGATGCCATTTTCACTTGCTCTTAGTTAATAATGAAGACTATTCAGGTTTGGTAATTGTTTAAATAATTACAATAATTATTTATTGTAACAGTCACTTAGAGTTTTCCAGTAACATAAATAAACATATAATAGAAATTTTTATTGCCAGACAGTATTGCATAAATTAAACAAAATTGATGTATTATTAATAATTGATCTTTATTCAGATTTAATTTATTATATTGTTAATATTATTATTATTAACGTTTTTGTTTTATTATTTTATAATCTGTTCATAACTGTGTTAACTATTTCCTCTTCTTTACTCTTCTGTTAACCATGCTACCGATTACTTGAATGTTTCCTTCAAAACTCTTATTGTTGTCTATATTAGATGTTTATCAGTTAGTGCAAAATTATTTATACATTTATTGTTATGTTTTCCTATAATTCCCAATTATTAAAATTGAGGATATCGTTTATTCAGAACTGCTGTTATATCTTGTCAGATGTTATTATACATTATTATTATTTATATGAGTTATTTTATTATTATTTAATTTTATTAATAATTTTTATATTATATATATTATTTATAATTATTTTAACAAACCAGTCTCATCACTTAAAGCCTAAAAACCATTAATTCTCTCAGAAGCGAGCCTCCTTGGTTCAGTTTCTCTTTATCTTTTTGACGTTCTGATGATTAGGCCAGCATATAATGAATCGTTATTACTGACAGTTTAAAAGAATGTTAATGATTAATAAAAAATGTTACTTTTAATTCTAATAATCATTACATTGATAATAATGTGTATGTTTTATACATTTAGATTTGACAGTGTAATTTCACTCTTGCAGCTTCCTTTGCTTTTTAGGTTATCTGGAATTATTATTATTTATAATATCACTTAGTTAAATAGCTTATTTAGTTATAATGTTATTTTAGTCATTATCCTCTTGATGTAATCCTGAGGATGTCTCCTTACGTTGAACATAAGCATCAGATATGTATAGTTCATATGCTTCAGCATGTGGCTATGTGCATATATGTGTCAAGTATACAGCTATTTGTTTAAATAAAAGGGGAAATTAATTTTTTAAAATGTGGATTTACTAAAAATATGTTATTTAAATCATTCTGAAAAATAGCGAGAATGCGAAGTGTGTATAACCACTTCTTTTAGTATCAATTCTGTGCTGGTACTCTGTTGTCGATGTTCAAAAATGAGCTGCTTATTATTTTCTTGAGATTTGTTGCTAATTATCTAATCCTTTTGAATTTCATTCCCACCATTCTGTGGACTTTTATTGACTTGAAGCAATTTTGCAGAATTGCAAAATTCCAATTCCTTCCTGGTGATTTGTCTCTGACAATTTTCACATATGCACTGGCATGTGCATCGGTGAGTTCTTCTTCTCTTCATCTCTCTCTGGTTAATTTATGGGTTGATTTTAAATTGTATAACAAGCATATAATTTTAAATTGGCACGGGAGAATATCCCTATCTTAAGAAAAAGGTGATGTGGCCGTAAGGGAAAAGGGCAAAAATTTATATATGTGGGGTAAATATAATATCATATATACAGATTAATAAAAAGAAAAACAACGTTTTTTTTAACAAAAATTTTTCTTTTATTTCTCAACATAATCTGCTCCAAGGCTGATACATTACATTTCTCATAGCGGTGTTCTAGTCTAGTAATGCCATCTCTATAGACTGATTCGTCAAGCTCCTCAAAATACCCATTTACAGCTTCGATTACTTCTTCATTGTCCACAAATCTCTTACCGCCAAGCCATTTTTTGCAGGTAGGAAACAGATAATAGTTACTCGGGGTTATGTCTGGAGACTAGAGAGGGTGCGGCATCAATTCAAACTTCAGATCGTTGATTTTAGCCATCGCAAAGATTGACCTGTGCGCCGGTACGTTATTGTGCACACGCGCAAATTAATCTGCGGTCTTTCAGCATTATTTGATGGATTTTTTCGATCATATCTGGAGTTGTAACCTCAATGGGGTGTCCTGAGCGAGGCTCATCAGAGGTGCTCACACGACCCTTTTTAAACTCGGAAACCCACTGCTTAACGGTTGAATATGATGGGGAGGATGTCCCCAGTGTTTAGTCCATCTCTTCTTTAATTTTCTTCGGTGTTAACCTCTTCAAATAAAAGTATTTGATGACAGAACGATTTTCCAGCTTTTCGATTTTTACTAAAAACACGTTCTGCGTGCTCTTAAACCTAGACTAACATGGCGATCGGATTGAGACTATAGCTAAAGAGCTATCTAAGGATGGTACTACAGAACGCCACCTCAAGGTGGGCCTAGTGGCGCCATCTCTTGGTCAGGGCGGAAACTTATCAATCCACCCTCGTATATGTGAATATTTAATATGTGAACGCATATTTATTTTAAATAACGTTAATATGAATAAATTTATTTCAATTAAATGATTGGGTTTTCAGATGAAATAATTTTTAAATAAAGCAGCGAATGTGTATTTTAAATTTACATTTGCTGTGCTTAATATGCATATCGCTTATTAGCATGTATGCTATAAATACTTGTGTACTACAACACATAGTACTTATTGCATATACTTTATAAAGGAAAGCGCTACAGGCATTTCAAAATCATTTCACTATTATTATTACATTTACATTATTTCATGTAAACGAATGTTTCTAAAATTATTCAGCGAGCACCTTATATGTTTGAATAACTTTAGGCTTATGTATATTCAAGCTTAGTAACTTTCTCTTTCTGTATAAACATTAACAACAAGGTAGTCTCATCGACTTTGTATCGTTACAGTACATAAGATGCTTACTGAACATGTAAACATTGAACATTAAGACTTAATCTGTTTCTAGTAAATGGGCTTACAATGCACATAATTGTAAATATGTCATAAACATAATAATAATAAAATATAAGAGTACAACATATGACAAGTGCTCATGTGTCATGTGTTCCATACAGTGTATGTGTCTGAAGAGAATATACATCAGCATCTATTTTTGCCGCTATTGAAAAACACAAAGAAAAAGGAAAATTTATTAGCACATTAGCTTATAAATGAAGGATTTAATACGTGAAGAATTGTACGTACTCAGACACATTCATTGACTATAAATACCAGAGGGCAAGGTACTCTCCTATTTTTTGCACAGTAACACAGTGAGTAGAAATTTAATATTCTAAATGACTATTTCGAAGAATTCGGTTTATTTGTAATAAGCTTTAATAAGTACGTTAAATTTCTATGACCCTTTCTATTTACTTTGTGTGCAGCATCGAACATGCCCCCTGATCATCCTATAAAGTCCCTTTAATACAGAAGGAAGGAGAAATTGTCAAAGCAAAAAAGCGCTTTCAATCAAGGAAAATGATAAGAAACTGAGAATTAAAAATTCAGAAAGTTTAAGAAACAACTAACAAAGTTGCATAAAATACTTTATAAAATTTTTTGTGAGTCGACGATGCTTGTAATAATTGTATATATATATTTTCCCTTTCTTTTTCTTACTTCAGATATGCATTCTAGTAGTAGAGAATAGTATTGAGGAGAATAAACATTTTTCCTTCTCGTCATATTGAATGTGGTACGCACAATGATGTGTCAAGGTACATATCAGTAGGGAGAGCGTCCTAACCTATACATACTAGGTATAGAATTTTTTGAACATATCAAAACTGTAGGAAGGGAGTGTGATTTTCCAAATTTGAAAAACTTGTTGAGTTCGTAATCATCACCATAATGGTGGAAATTCCTATCAGGAAGATATTCTAAAAATTAACAATTTTTAGTAACAAACATTTGTATGCCAAAACCACTGGTCAATGAAGCATACTCAACCAGCGTATTACTTATTTACAAGATATTTTGGCACGTATGACATTCTTCATAAGCATCGAACAATAGGAGAGGATATAAAATATACAAAATTTTGCAAATCACCATCCAAGTATATAGAGGTATTGTGGAAAAGAGGGAGAGAAAAAAATTAATAGGCAGTAATACTGAAAATTTACAAAACTATAAAATGCACAAGTCATAAATAAATAATTAAATAATAATAATAATTAATAATCAAAATTATTTGTAATAATCAAAAAAAAATTTTTTCAAATCCGAATTTTTCTTTCAGAATGTGATATAAATAATAGAATATAGAAGCGAATCAATAGAAGTGAAACGAAGACAACATTTAATTGAAATAAATCAATGCATAAAAATAATCTTACCAACCAAGACATTATAATGTTGCAAAGAAATGGATCATATAGGAAAATATGATGTTAAAAGAATACCAACAACTGAAGAACTCTAATAATTAAATGCTTAATACGATCCAACTATTTACTTATAAATGTTAATATTTTGGCAAGATTATTGGCAAGCACTGACATAATAAATTAAATAACAATAAATAAACTATAATTAATTATACATAATTATAATAAATAAATATATCTAATAGGAAATACATAAAAATAATCAACACCAAATAACGATAAAGGAGCAACAGCAAATCAGAATAAAATAAAATTAAACTAAATAAATAATTATTAAATTAAACTAATTAATAAAATAATCACAAGAACAAGAAATAAAAAATTTTTCTCTAAAGAAGAAATTCGGAAACTAAAAATTCCTTTTAATTTTTATTATACAAATAATTAAAAAAACAATAATAATAATCTTTTCTTTACAAATATTTTCCTTTTTTTTCTCTGGTAGTTCAAACAATGATATACTACACAGATGAACAGTAGTGAGAACTAAACTGAAGATGTGCATATTATAGAAACTACATGTAAACAATAGATTCAGGATATAATAAATAAACAATCAAACTTTAAATAAACAATAAATAAATAAATAATTCGAAAATTTTACACAAGACTAGTAAAAAGTATAATACATTTTAATTTTACGGTACTTTATAATAATCCTATTAAATAATAATTTCATTTTTTTCTTACATTAAACCTAAACGGAGATAATTTTTCGCCAATAAAATTAACTTTGAGTTAAATTAACTGAGTTAACTTAAAATTAAAATTAATTTTAAGGGTCCTCGCAAACAATTGAATAAAAGTTACAAAAATTTTTTTTACAACAACGAACATCGAATGTTTATAATATATTAAACTAATTACCGAATTCTTTTTTTTCGAAATATCCAAACCGATTTTTTTATTTAATTACATAAGATTACATAAGATAGTTATAATTCTCATCGTTCGACAGAATTTCAAATTTTTTTTAACAATAACTATTGACCTCATCTTATGAATACAACACAACCACAAACCATTAGCGTAGCAGTGAAAAAAGAAAAGAAATATTTTTAATAATTAATAATAAGTCATAATCACTTCAGAAATTCGAAATAAACAGAGTGAACCATTTTAATTATAGTAAATAATATGAATGAACGAAAATAGACCGACCACAAACACCACATGCAATGATTACCGACTAGCAAAACAGTGTAAATAACCTTTTCGCAACAATAAACCTTTTCGCATATTAGATGAGAATCTAGCGATAATGAGAGATAGGCTGATCCGTTTCGAAATACTGCGCCTTTTTGGACCACAAACCGTCGACTGGGATGTCCATAAGGATAATATCCCCGAACTTGACCACTCTGATCTCACTGTGATTTCAGAGGCACTAAGCTCGACAGAACTTAAGCAAGACCGGGGCAAACCTGCATCAGCGGCAGAAAACAAAGAAAACCAAGATCAAGCTTGCAAGACAGAACGACACCGTACTAACAATACGGCACCTACATGGCCTACACCTCCAAATAACGCCCTCATTCCTGGATACCCGATGGGACTATGGTCATCACTACCAGCACACAGCACGGACATAGTAGGAAACAATAATATTCCCTCAATGGCTGCAGCCCCATGGTAATACCCACCAGGCGCATGGCCATACTTGCATCCGGCATTTTTTCAGCACTACATCGCTACGCCGCATCCAGGAGGGATAAATGCGATACAAGTGGCTGATGATAAACTACATCATCACAGAAACACCACAAATGATCGATCATACACCGGCTCAATAGACAACACCTACTTAAAAGAAACAAGGTCAGGTCAATTGTTTAGACAGTGGAAAGTTCAATTTTAGGAGCTCCACGTGAAGACGTAGAGGAATTTATCGACAGACTTGAGGAGACAGTCGGAAGCCTAGATATCCCAGAAACGGATATACTGAAATTAGTACCAAGAATACTCTGTGGATCAGAAAGAATATAGGCCAGGCCCATCCATGACAATTGGAGAAATCTAGGAGATTTCAAAACAGCTCTCCGCGGACAATTTCGGCTAATAGACTATGCGCTGCGACTTGAAGAAGAGCTAGAAAAGGGATAGGATGCAAGGGTCGATAGAACCCATTGGCTCCTACCTTCGAGGTATGAGAGTGCTGATCGACAAAATGTCACCAGCACTTCCTACCGAGTCACAAATCGACAGGATTTATAGGAATCAATCGCAGCCATTTCAAATCGATCGAAGAACTACAATTAATTGGGCAACAACTTGAATTAAAAAAGAAGTTGAAAAATCGATACAAAGAACTTCGACCTGTCGAGACCTGTATGGTCAGTACAACAGCGTTTTTACTATCTGAAAGAGCTAGCAGACGTTCTAGACTAGGAGCACTCGATACTGACGAGATTAAAATCTCAAAAAAACAGGTAACAATAATAGAACCGTCTGCAACAGTAACGAACCAAACGAGCGAAGAAACAGACAGCCGTAACAAACGGAAAGAACCACGTCGGAACTACAGCCTGACACCATTATACTCACGAGGCGCTTCGCCCCAGAGGAACGGACCAAACACAAGTCGGTACCGAAGCCCTTCACAAAACCAGCCACCAAAGTTCATTCCTCATCACCCACCCGTAATACTCGATATTCGACGTAGAAGCGACCAAGAAATCCTTCCCCCAACGTCACCTATCGGAGCCCTTCTCGAAACCGAACACCGCACAGACGCCACGACGATCGAAACCGATACTCACGATCGCCAACACCGAAGCGATACAGACCAACATATAATAGACGAGTATCGTCGAACAGGAACGAGCGATATGACAATTGTGCGTGGCATTAAAACAACGAACGCAATGGCACACAGAAACCAACAACAAGAAGCGAACAACTGCCTGATGACGATAGACCCTGCTGGACCTGGAAGCAGGTAGGTCACTGGACAGATCGATTCTCTGATAGAAGACGTCTCCACTGCTACCATTGTGGAAAAAAAGACGTCACGACACGAGACTGCTCGCGCTGCGGCCCCAACAAACACCATGGAAAGGCGTCAAGGGACAACAAAATGGAGTCAACCTTGACAACCCTTATGAGAGGACTCCACTAACTGGGACAAATTTCCTCGATAATAAATACCCCAAAAGCTAATCGTAACCGTTAAACTAACACAATACGAGACGAAGAAAATCGTTTCTTCCTAAATATTGAACTAATGGGGAAAATATTCCCAGCTCTCATCGACCTCGGGGCAAGAAGATCGTTTGTGGGTCCGGACCCAGAGAGACTGCTAAGATTAGTAATAACACCGTCCGTCTCATACATGGAATTGCCAGACGGAAAGCTCTGCGCTAATGACGGAGACGTTGTAATATCGCTGAAAATCGATGGCCAATTGCCGAAGGCAAATTTCAAAGTCCCCAAGGCATTGACATACGAAATGATCCTCGGCATGGACATTATCATAAAAATACAGATGGCGATAGATTTTTCCAACATCACCTGGCATACACCACGAGAAATAACTCGCCATTTCGTAACACAGAAAAAGAACAGGCAAGAAACCATCAACTCCATAGCAGCCGTTGACGGTGTAGCGACATTAACCCAAGAGGAGGTGCAAAAGTTCGAGCAAGTGCAAAACCACCTAATACCAACCCCGAGCGATACATTCCCAATTACGCGAATGCAGTCATATCACATAGATGTACAGGGGCATCGCACAATTAAACAAATATTACATCGTATACGTGACCGACTGCTTAAACAAGCACACGACGAAATCGACAGATTGCTGTCAAAGGGCATAATAGAACAGTCAGAAAGCCCATGGAGCAGTTGCCTGATGATCATCCAAAAGAAAGTCGGAAAGATCAGATTTTGTATCGCCTACAGAGCGGTTAATCAGATTACGCGCAAAGACGCATACCCGCTACAACACATGGATGTCCTATTGGACAATCTAAGGGACGCAAGGTACTTGTCGAAAATAGACCTTAGTCAAGCATACCACCAGATCCCCTTAGACGAACGCAGCAAAGAGATTACCGCATTTGCAGTACCACAAAAAGGTTTATACCAATACACTCGCCTACCACATGGGCTGACCAACGTCCCAGCTGCTTTCCAACGAGGTATGGACCTCATATTCGGACCACAATGGACAATAATCGCTACTCGAATCTTTGAGCAGCATACTCAGCAACTTACAGCGGTGCTCGCCCGCCTTAACGAGGTCGGGCTTCAAATTCATAGGAATAAATTTGAGTTTTGCTGCTCCGAAGTTAAATATCTAGGTTACAATGTAGATGAAAACGGTCTGCGCATGGATCCAGAGAAGATCCGCCCGGCAAGTGATTACCCGAAGCCAACACATCTAAAACAGCTGAGGGTCTTTTTAGGAATGGTAGGCTGGTATGCCCGCTTTATATAGTCATTAGCGGACATAAAATTACCATTGATACGACAACTTAAAAAGAATATCAAATGGCACTGGGGGCAGGCCCAGCAAGACGCCTGTGACAAACTAAAAATCCTGCTTACGCAAACGCCGGTGTTAGCTCGACCCACGCAGAATAGCCCATATATTCTGCAAACTGACGCAGGCAACTACGCATTCGGAGCAATACTTAGTCAGGAAAATAACGGAGAAGAGCATCCTATTGCTTGCGCAAGTAGGACACTGACTAAGGCTGAAACGAACTGCACTGTCACAGAAAAAGAGTGAATAACAGTCGTGTGGTCAGTTGAAAAATTTAGAGAGTACCTGCTAGGTGAGAAGTTCACAGTCCTTATAGACCATAGCAGTCTCAAGTGGTTGCATGCACTCAAAAATCGAGCGGGCCACCTAGCAAGATGAGCAACAGCACTACAAGCCCACAACATAAAAAATAATACACCGAAGAGGAGCGCTCCATCACGTGCCAGATATACTTAAACGATCCCCTCGAACAGAGGAATCCCCTACCACCACCCTCACGCCCATAAAGAAAGACTTCTGGTACGAGCAAAAAATGAGCGAACTACAAAATTACCCAGAAAACTATCCAGACTTGACAGTCAGAGGCGACCGAATGTATAAACACCTACCAAATACATTCCCCAACGCTATATACGAAAGCCCTGACGATCGGAAACTGGTTATACCAGTAAAAGATAGAGAAAGCGTGTTATTCGAGTGCCACAACACCCCTATGTCAAGACACTTCGGCGTAGACAAAAAAGTTCATAAGACAAGCCAACTGTATTACTGGCCTGGAATGAGAAGGGATACGTACAAGTACATAAAGCATTGCCCAGAATGCCAAATACTGACATCATGGGACCCTTCCCGGCCAGTAGGGGCCAACACCGGTACCTGTTGATTTTCGAGGACTTATTCATTAAGTACATCGAAATCAGATCACTCAGAAATGCCACAGATCAGACAATCGCTAAGGCGCTAGAAGAACTTGTAATTTTCAAATGGGAATACCCAAAATTCCTAATCACAGATAATGGCACAGAGTTTGCCGACCATTTGCTTAAAAACAAATTGGACGAAATAGGCATCATTCAACAGTTCATAGCACCATATCACGCACAGGCGAATCCTGTCCAACGGGTAAACCGAACAATAAAGACGATGTTTTCGATCTTCATCAAACACGACCACAAGGACTAGGATATCGACCTGTCCGAATTCGCGTTTGCCGTAAACACCTCGGTACACGCAAGCACCAAAGCATCGCCGGCATTCCTTAATTTCGGGGGAAATCCGAGAGAAATGCCGATGTATAGAGACACTCACGGACAGACTCAGAAAATTCACTCTCTAACACCTGCAGACTGGATCGACCGCGTGAAAAGACTACCAGCAATCCAAGAGCTAGTAAACACAAATCTGGGTACGGCAAGCTAAAAACAAGCAGAATATTGTAACCAAGGCAGACGGCAAGAAACTTTCGAAGTTTACGACATGGTATGTCGACGCAACCATGTTCCGTCATCGGGTCCCGACAAATTTTCAGCAAAATTAGCGCCAAAATACATGGACCCATGTCGTATCATCAGAAAGATTTGCCTAATCATATTTGAGCTAAGAGACATAAACAGCGGGAAAAAATGAGAGCCCACGTTTCTGATATCAAAAGATATTACCCTCCTATCATCACTCCTGCTTCTTTCACAGGTGTCACATCCAACAAGGCGAAACATGCAGAGAGGCGTAGGTAGAGGCAGAGGACTACGCAGGTCGATAGCGACCGAAGAATTGCGCAGACTGGGGGAAGTAATTACCCCCATAGGCTTAAGCCTCAATAACGTAAAGGCGAAGGGAGAAACCTCAATAGCGACCGCAATGGCGATGCAAATGCACCCGGGTACTGCCAAGCTAGACACGTCCCTCGAAATGCAAGCCCTAATAGATGCTAGAAAAGCCAGAGACTATAAACCACGAAACCACTGACCTGATTGCGTTCAGTCCAGACGCAACACAGAATACTACAATAGAGGAGGAGAAACCGATGAATATTATTTCGGAAATTAACGCTTCATTTACATTGTCCCTTCTGGACACGAACGTGCCTCCACTCGACGAAACAAGTCCCCATAACTCTACCGATACCATCGAAGAATCCGATGGCGAACGTCCGAAAGACGTAAAACTATCACACCATCAGATAGAGAAAGGGATGACGCCCATCGAGAACAACGTAAGCAACAGAAACAATAGAGGAAGAAACGCCCTCTTACCCAGATCCTACCGCAAACGTGAGTTTTCCCCCATACGAGGAATTGCGCCGCCCTTCGAAGAAAATCCCGCTGGAAATGGATTGGATCTATAATCCGTTCAAGGGAGTATATGAGGGTTTAAAAGACACGATCGCGGTGAACAACGAATCGGATAGCGACTTTTCCGAGAAGACGGGACCGCTGGAATCGTCCCGAAGGAAAGTAATAGTTCGCCGACGTCCAGAAGACGCTATCCCATATACCTCAGGGCGTCAGATAAGATCTATAATCCCACTCCCCTACCAGCCAGGCCGAAAATCCCATCGGAAGAATATCCCCAAAAGGCAAGCTGCTCAGGCGAAGGTTGAACCCATAGTGTACATGAGTACACCTGAAGATGGCGAAGTCCGTCTTTATCGCGGCGATCGATTCGCTTTTATGCGATCGCTCGCAACCCAGAAGACCGGCAGGTGAAAAACCCGCTAAAAGACATCAAATGCTCAAAATGCACGAAACGAAACGAAGATCATAGTACCAACAAAGTACCAACATGATGAGAAAGTCCCCGATGACGAAAGAGCCTGTGCAGACGGTAACCTAAATACCCCCCTATCGCGCCCATATGAAGATATCCGACCAATTGGAACAATGCCGAAGAGACATTAAAAACGGCTGTAATCCATTCAAGGTCCCGATGGATGCAATTCCCGTCGCAGGTTTACAAGCCCTACTCCCTAGGCCAATGGCGACGCAATGTGATTCCGCCATCGACACAGTTCCAGTAGGAACTGCAATACCGACCCTCATGGAGTTAACGGTCTCGCCACCTCCTAAGTTTGTACCCCCTATACGGCCGCACCCATCCTTGCCTACTAAGCCGTTGCCAGGATTGGGCAGCATAATAGGCAAGAAGAGGAACACTCCTCCGCAGACAGCAGCGAATATACCGGTATAGACCGAGAGGTGCACTTCGCCTGCACCTGGCTGCTGGAGAGCGACCAGGACACGCAGTTGGGAAAAAGAATAAAGATGAAGTGTCAGGATGCAACAGATAGCGCAGAAGAAGAGGACACGGTGAAGCATAAAGAACAGCAGCCTGCTGGAAACCCGTCAGTCGTGCATAATGTGGCGCAGACCATAAAAGAGGTCACAGGCGCTCAAGCTCAATGATCGCAACTGGTGATGATAGATATGCCGGGAGCGATAGTTTACATTAACAAATAAACTATACCCCCATCACCATACCATGTCCCGTTTAATTAGAATCATCCCTACTGCGCTAAGTTCTCTATCGAAATCCCCTAGCAAAGTCCATGTGAGAGTAATAAAAATTCCGCGAAATGTTAGTCAGCATACATATGGCGACGTACCGAAATTACTGCACGGGATCAAGAATTATCACAGGGATAAAGAATGCTGACATATACACACACATGTCCATACCCATTCACTTACTAACTCCATCATCACTAGCGTGAGAGCGCTACAAATGGCGCAGCGTCGGTGGGCGAGAACCAGTTGGTTTAAACCATTGAAATCGAGCAGACAATGGCGCACCCATAAACATACTTAGCTAGCCCAGCAACGCTGCCCCAGAAGCTAAATCCGATTTATTAATCAACCACTAATGGTCAACATCATTCCAGCAAGATCCAGGAAGACAATCCGAAGAATGCGATGCCAGTTTAGACGCACAGTCGGTCCATGGCTCATAACTTTATTATTACAAGATCGAAATTAATCAGACATATATATTAAGCTTCTGTAATTACAAATTTAAATTTGTTAGTATGTTTGTGTATGTGTGTGTGAATTAATAAAAATCAATTAGCAGTAATCATGAACTTCTTGTGTGTTTCTTCTTTATCGTGTGCCAGAATCAGTAACTATTTACGTAACAGAATAATTATTTAATACGTTAGACTGTTGTCATAATTATGGATTTCGATTATATATGATTTAAATATTAGTTTTCGTTGTCGCTCCAATCTTCTGGTAATCTTATTTCCAATTGTGTGGTTCAATCTTTCCGCAACTCCGTATGTGGATACGCAAGCTAAAGTTCAGTTCCTAGCTTATTTAATACATTTACAATTTCTGCACCTGCAAATTCTGTGCCCTTATCGCATCGTAAAAAGCACACTTTGCCGTCTCTACCGAGAATATTTTTCAAACTCCTAACTCCTTCCTCTAAATATTCGGAGATATCGCTTTTGTATCTCATCTGGTAAGCTAGCACTGTTCTACAAAAGTCGTCAATTAAAACAAGTATAAATTGTAGCCTGCAGAATGCGAAAGAGGGTTAATCGGCCCCATCGAATTCGTATGCATTATTTGTAATAGTCTTTCTGCTCTTTGCCTTGTTGTAGTGAAGGGCACCCTGGTGCTTTTACTAACTAGGCATATTTAACACTCCGACACTTCGTGCATATCACTCTGTTCGGAATTGCACAAGATGTCCGGGTGATGCTTAAACAACTCGTCGAGATATTTACTAGATGCGTGGCCTAACCTTAAATGCCATAGCATTATATTGCTTAACGTATTTTGCTCTTTTCTTAGTGAATTACCGGCTCGTGGGGTTGTCAGCAGATCAGAGTCACTGTTGGGAGCCACAGCTGTTACTATTTCAGTGTCTTATTTTTAAACGCGTAGACTGCGCTACTTGTGCTTCTAGTTATGTACTTATGTGTTGCTGATCCATCAGCTGATTGCGCCTCTCCTGTTTCTTTTAGAATTTTCTTTCGATCTAGAATTAAGGTGAATATCCAGAATGGAGATTCATACTCGCCTGTCAAATTTATAATATATTTCAAAATTATAATGTTATAAAAATAAATTTTTAGATTAGTGACTCGAGTATAATACATTTCCTAGCATTATTACTTTATTCTGTTCTGTATTTAATTTCATATTACCTGATCCTTCTATTTATAAGTCTGAATTCTTATTCGCGCACTTTACTCTATTTTTATAGTTTAAGTTTAGATTTTTAAAGAATAATTTGCTGTTACAAATGTGTTTAGTCGCGTCCGAGTCTATTATAAATTTGAATACGTTATTTTTCTTAATTCTACGAATAGTGTATTTGTCAAGTAAATTTAAACATGAATAATTTAAAATCATACCTTTAGATGTTTTTTCCTCTTCTTCAGTTACGACAAGGCCGAATTCTTTGCCTTATCTCCTTTGTTCTCAGATCTCTGAATGTACTTATTTTTCCTTTCGATATTTTCTAATGCTTTACGCAAGTCCTCCCGTGTAACGGGAGCTTTATTTGTGCTTTCTGGAATTTCAAATTTTAGTCTCTTTACGCCTCTTGGACATTTTCTAATGAGAATTTCCTTTTCACCTGCTGTAAGCAGATGGCCATACTCGATGATCTTTTCATTCGAAAAATAAAAGTGCACACTCAATGCGTCTTCATTTGCCAATGAAATATAAACCTTCCTGCCGTTACTAGCCAGATATAACCGCCTCTCTTCCCAAATGCATGTGACCCCATCTGATATGATGCTTCTCGCGTCTTCGGCACCTGAAGAATCACGACGCAGAATGAATCATAAAATATTAAATTAGTGCTCGTATATAATCATTCTTCCGCGTCGATGGTTGATGTTGACTGGGGCTACATTCTACGAAATATCTATAGTTCACTTGGAACTTGCCTTACTAAAGCAGTATTTAGTACTGCTAATCTAACAGATCTAAATTATCTACTTTTAATGCCCCACCTCGCATCCTGATCGCTTAAGAAATTAATTTCTATTTTGAGTACTCACTACGTCCGCGTTACCTCTTATATTAAAAATTCACCTCAGTAACCTACAGGCCTGTACCTAATCAATTGCAACGCGCGATCTTGGGAACGGCTATATACCACGGCTATCACCTGAGACACCACTAAGGAGTATTAGAAACCTCTCTATTTAGAGGACCTTGTCACGAAGTCATCACATGGTTTATACGAAAGCTAAGTTCGTAAACAGAGTTCAACAGAACTCTCGTTTACAGAGAGTAAGTACACACACCCAACGCATTCAGAGCATTCTCTCCCCCCGTTCTCAGCATTCAATTCTCTCTCTCTCTCTCTCTCTCTTGGAGCGCACCCATTGGTTAGATTACGCTCCGCCTCTTCGCGCATGCGCGATTCATTTATACTCTAGCCTCAGTACCGTCCAAATGGATTCATTGCATCGGGGCGAGCTCCACGCACAACATTCTCTCGTGCGATCGAACCTCTGTCTCTAACGCTATGCTGCACCGTAATTAGCTATCGCGCCGCCGTGCGTAAATTTAAATTCGTACTATCTTTAACTTCATTATGGATTAACTAAAAATTATTAATTATTAATAATTATTAATTTGTACACTTGCACATGCACATATATATAAGATACATGCATTGGTACTTTATAACTCAAAAATTCAAAATTATCATTGCGTGAACGCTACCTGCATATGTAAGTGTAAGTACATATGCACTACTGGCGGTTAAAATAATTAGTTAATTGTGTGTTTAATTTTCATTATGTATGTATATGTCATACATACAGTGTTAGAAGTTTGTAGCTGTCACACACACTATACATTAGCGCGCGCGACCAGCTACACTTCTCCCCGCACGCAGTCTCATATACTCAGTATAGCATACACTATAGCACTCCTTGCTCTTTCTTACACACTCTTCGCGCGACAATAGTGCGCACGTATTCAAACGCGTGGTCTCGCCGATCACGTGATCCCGCTCTCCCTTTTCATTATTACTGGAAGCGGCGCGTCCTTTGATTTCCTCGAATTGTGTTTTAAGTGAAATTCAAGCTATTACCACCCCTCCTTTTGTCACGCTCGCTTTTGGTGTTAGTTTCTCGGAAATGTCTTTATTCGGCACTAAGAGATTCTCGCACTTCTCTCTACAAATCTAACATTTTTCTAGCGGCTCGTGATTTTAGATTCGAATTTATGCAAAAATTACTTTTCCGACACTCTCGAAACACACATTCATTCCCTTCTTATATTCTAATTCAATCTCTTTCTGTCTAAAACCACACATTCTTACACACATCTTAGGATTGTAACTTACGTTTCTTTGATTTCGTGGGGTTCTTACCCGCACTCATCTCGATATGCATGTTTTTATACATCTTCCTTCCTTCCTTAATTGGTATTAACTGTGGCTCGAATTAATAGTTAGATTGATTATCACTACACTTGCTGATAAACTACGGAAAACAGACCTTTATACTCAATACCACACTTTTTGTCGCGTCGAAATCTATTTTTCTTAGCTTAAAAGTTCGAGAAAAATTCTCGCGTCAGTTCCGAAATACGCGCCTAAAATCTTACATGTCGATTCTCAAATTCTATGCGACTAGAATTCTACGTGAATTTTTAATTCACTTAAATCTAAAAATCGCGTCAGACTAAACTTTGCTATATATATATATATATATATATATATATATATATATATATATATATATAAATTAATAAATATTTGTTATTGGTCTTACAGTCCAATCAATTCAATCTAAAAATCAAAAATAAAAATAAAACTAAAATAAAAATTAAAAATAAAAATTAAATTAAAAATTAAATTAAAAATTATAATGACAGTCAGACTGTCCTTTTTACATTCACCTGTCCAACGTTTCGAGCTCGCTACGGCTCCTCACCAAGCCCTGAAGACAGGTCTTCATTTAGGTAAGGGTGTTAGGGACAGTCAGACTGCACTTTTCTAACAAAGAATTTTTTCAGCTAATATTTATTTTCAGATTAGTCAACGAGGGTGAATGTAAATAAGGATAGTCTGACTGTCATTATAATTTTTAATTTAATTTTTAATTTAATTTTTATTTTTAATTTTTATTTTATTTTTGTTTTTATTTTTGATGTTTAGATGGAATTGATTGAACTGTAAGACCAATAGAAAAATATTTATTAATTTGTATATGGGCAGTCGACATAAGTACAATTAAATTGTTATATATATATATATATATATATATATATATATATATATATATTATTGGAATCTTTTTGGAAAACGTCTCTTCGATTCGAAGTTCTCAAGCCTTCTATTGTTTAAGCGATAATTTATGGTATGGTGTGTTGAGGGTATGATGTGCAGATGTGTATTGAATATCGAGACTGCGCGGACGTCCGTCATAGGATCGCTCGGTGCTCAGGTAATGCCATAAAAATGCGAGCGGTTGGAAAATAGTTTCGATATGTAAGATGCGTGGATCAATCTGCCGTTGACAACTGTCCGTGATTCGAAATGACTTCTACGGAAAGTTTCATGTTCGGACAATAGATTATGTCTCGATACGACTGTTATAGATAGTTTTGTATTGGAAGGTAGAATACGATGTCCAGGTATCTCGGGACGACTTCTACGGGGAGTTTGGTGTTCGGATGATAGAATACCAAACTTCCTGTAGAAGTCATCCTATCATACGTTGATATGATATTCTACTGTTCGAACACGAAACTGCGCGTAGAAGTTGTCCTGAGGAACCTGGGCATGGTATTCTATCATCGAAACACTAAAGTCACCGCAAAAATCGTCCTGAGATACCGGAATATCGTACTCGACCGCCCGTGGACGAAACTACAATATTTTCCCGTAGAAGCCGTATTTAAAATGTATATATTACATAGTTCCGGGGGGGTTATTAGTAAAGTAACTTCCTATACTACCATCATTTCTTTTGTTCAAATTTTGTTTTAAAAAAAAACGTAGCTAATATCACTTCCGAAGATAATATAACGTGTAAAAACAAGAACATCATTTTTCTTCTCAAATTATTTTTAGTTTGATTTGCGATACAACCATCTTGTAAGTCTTATCTCGTTTCCCACGGGCGGCACACACCCTCGTTGGAAAACGCTTGTTTTGCTCCCTTGTGTCACAATTTTTCTCGATCTTAGGTTTAGAAATTTGATCCTTAAAAATAGTCCTGACCTACTATAAACGTGGAGATCTAGCTGGTCATTTGGTTACATCTCTGTAGCTTATCCACCCGTTAGTAATCATTTTATTTAAGTAATAATTTAATTTTTTATTTAATTCTTCCAATATGAATTTAGTTATTATTAATAAAAAGAAATTATTGATACTTATAATTCTCTTCTCCGAAACTTTAAAATGCGTTTAAAAAACTGTCTCACATAAAAGTCCAAAGTCACATTTCTATTTCTGAATTTTCTTATTTTTGATTTATTATTTCCAGTATTTGCAGTAATTTTTTAACACATAAATTAGTTTATCCTGCATATGGCCGCCTTATTGATTTTATCGCAATCTGATCGTAATGAACTTCATTTGATCCCCAGAGGTTATTTCGGCCTTGGACTTTAATGCGTATTTAAACGTCAAATTTTCCATTCATTCGATTGACGTAGGTAAAAAGGTTTTCTATTTGAAAAAAGAGTTGACCTTGAAATAGCCTTGATTATCATTTTCAAGGTCAAAATATAGGTCAGTATCGAATTTCTTATTGAAAATTACTTAAGGTTGCAATTTAACCCCTTCAAAAACAATGTATCTTGCGAGTTATCAAGGTGTCCCGGGATTCCGTGAATCCTCTTTAATTGTATATACAAATTTAGAAAACAATTTGTCCAAATTTAATGTAATTAGTGCATTAAAATTGTACTTCTTTTTTGTAGGGATAAAACGCACGTAGAATGGTGCAAGGCTTGGGTAAAAATCTTAACTGATCTTCAACAATATGTTCGCCAACACCATACAACAGGGTTGGTTTGGGCAAAACCGGGATTAGTACCGACTGGCTGCATACCTCCTCCTCCGCCGCCATCTATGCCTCTAGCTGACTCGGTATCAGTAATCAATGACGACAGAAGTGCATTATTTGCTGAAATTAATCAAGGTGAAAATATTACGAAAAGTAAGCATCATATAATTATAACTTTTGGTTTTATCAATTTTCAAAGAAATTGTTAATAATATGATTTCATAACTTATATGACTAATTTTTTCAGTATATATCTATAAATTTAAAGATTTTATTGGGAACTTTCATTTCATTAGTATGAATGACAAGTTTAGAGAATGTTTTTACGATGAAATTACATTATAGGCAAGGTCCTTTCCTGCAAAAAAAATTTTCGAATCTATCTTGCAAATGCCTTGCAAAAATAGTGAGAATATAGTGATTGATGAATAAAATTAATTTTATTCACTCTCATAGCGTATGCTAATAAAAAATATTACTTAATCTGTTTTTAAATAATTTTTATTAAACATTAGCTATTCTGACGCTTGCCTTTGATTTAAATTTAAATATTGCTTAGTTTCTATTATTGATGCAAGCACCGTTAATATCAAGGCAGCTTGAATATAAGTATACTATCTAATTAGCGATTGCAAAAAATACGTTATATTTCTTTAACTTAATAAATAGTTTGAAAGATTGACAAACCATTTGTAAAGATATCAATAATTATCTCTTCAAAATTATACTAAAATATATTTTGTGCAGTTAAATCAAATAGTTTAGTCATTTGAATGAGTATTTTTCAAAGTATCAAAAATAAAAATAATTTTTTTAAATTTATTACCGTCTATCATTAACTTTATTTTACATATATTAGGTTATATTGATTTTCAAAGAAAAAAAAATAGAAAAATTTTGAAAAGTTTATACGTATAGTAATTCGAGTCTCTAATAGTAAATATGATAATAAAGCATATTACAATAATCCCATAAAAACTATAGTTTTTGTCTTTTTTTGGGAATTAATAAAAACTTTAACAAATGTTTCAAATAAAAGTTATAGATTGCGCCAAATTGCATCTT